>JBCEWB010000012.1:1371664-1387066 GCA_039654565.1 Peronia peronii | reverse complement strand
TTCCTTAAGGCCTAAATTCTTGTATATTTCAAGTCTCTTGTAAAACACGGGCCCATATTTATTGCCCGGGGTAATGGTGACTAGCTTTCCAATAAGTTCTGCTAATTCCCTTATAGTTAAATTGTGTTTCCTCAGTACTTTACGGCAAAGACGAATCACGTCATTGCTTCTTTCTTCTGTGGGACAAACACTAGAGAGGGCAGAATTGAGGAGAAAACCCAAGAAGGTTACTTCTTGGCTAGGTTGCAAGTGTGACTTCTCTGGGTGAATAGTTAGTCCAAGGCTATCGAACAACTTAATTGTCGTTATGGTGTCAGTTATACATTCTTCTTCATTGGCACTGATGATGAATGCATCTTCGATATATATATCAATATCATCACATTCCTTTCCCTTAGATGAGCTAAGACTGGTTTCATCACTTTGGTGAAAATTCATGGAGCATCCGAATAACCCATCATGAGGGCATTAAACTCATAGAAAACGGACTTGAAAGAATACCTAAAATATTTCTTGGCTCGTTCATCCAATGGGAGTGAGTGATATGCGTCTTTTGAATCAACGTTACAAAAGAAGCAGTTTTTCCTCACTAGAGGATTAGCATCTTGTAAACTGTTCATTTGAAAGTGAGTATAATGGATGAACTTGTTGAAGGGTCTCAAATTTAAGATCACTCTGCATGCGAGTTCCATCATGTCCCCCCCAAAATCTTCGATAAAAATTATTCCTGTCTGAGATTACTAACAGTACGTATTACCCTCTTCCCTGTAAGATTGTTGAGTTCCTTTCTCACTTGCAGTTTTTTGGTATCTGAAAATTATATGGGTCGAGGTACCTTGTTTTGTTCAGGCATAGTATTTAGTTCTGGATAAATTCCTTGAATCTGATTCAATACCCATAGGTCCGACGTGATGCATTCCATGCTTTGACAAAGTTCTTTGTTTTTCCCCCCCTGTAAAGTTATGAAGGGAATTACTCAACATTACTTGTACCGAAGCAATGCTTATAGTCATTGTGGAGTTTTGTGGTTGGGAATCGATGTTGTGGAAAAACGGATCGATGAATCCCCGTGTTCCCTTTCTTCTCAATGGTCTCCGGTATGGGATGGTTATCCTAGATCACGTAGCACATTTAGAGGTTCCATTTGCATGGCCTGCATTTTTAGTATCACCTGTGAACTGGCTAAATTGCAAAGCCGTGTCGGTGTTGGACTGACTGTGAAGTTCTTTGACCGGGTCAGGTGATAGCCATGTCTCTGGGAAGTGTGCTGATACTGATGGTGACCCTGTGGGGTTTCTTTGTGCTTGACAAAGATGAGGAAGAACGCTGGGTTTGATCGCCATGATGGTTCCGTCTGGAACATGATTTTGATGTTGATTTTCCAACACCTTTGCCTTTCTTTTTATCACAACCATCCCCACTCATAGCAGGGTTTTGCATGGTCTGTGAGGGCTTATTCCCAGTTGGGATTGAGGGAGTCACACTCTCCGGTGTTGACATAAGGCAGTTATATTACTGATCAATGGTCAGAGATGGCGACTGAATGACAGCAACAGTACAACTAAACAGGAATTGCAGTCACAGTTTGTCAAAAGCGCAGCAAATATACTCTCTGTGAGGTTAAGAATAAGCTCACAAATATCACGAATAATATAAAGTTTGGCAAATAGTACTTTACTGTAACTGAGCACAAAAGGATACACAACTTTCACAAATTTTTGTCTTAGCGAAGAAGCCACGTCCAACCCTCAATGGAAGCATGCAAACTGATTTGGTCACATGACATCTCGTTTGTTTCCCATAGGCGAATGGACTGAGACAGAGTTAATGTCATGTTTGTTGATCATCAAAACTGAAGGAAAGAAATTGTTTTACCATTATCCACAGTTCAGTAAATGTGAGATATGGAAACTATGGATTTTCTCTCTTTTCTTCGATTATTCTTTATCAGTCTATTTGTGGTCTTAGTGGTAAGAACATGAGCATTTGAGCAGTCTCTTGAATGCATGAAATGGTAAAATAAAATTGTCACCAATCTCACAAAAGGGCGTATCATTACAGACACCTCTGGGCGAAATCAAAAGGAGTTATCTTCACATGAGAACGCTATATATAACTACTCAGTTTGAGAGAATGCAATAGAGCCTCAAGATGCCATTTAGGAGAAGATAATTCTTGCTATGGGAATATAAAAGTGGGTCTGGGATCTTAGATAAAAAAAAAAAAAAGCAAAATTTACATACGGCCCTTCATGAGATAGGCAATGAATTTCGGGTTTACTCCACATTGTTCACTCATACCCTCGTTTCTACTTTGCTTAGGACTGACTGGTAAATAAGTGACACATTATCACATCCAATCAATTTAATTAGAACATATAATGATGACAACAGAACACAAAATGATGACTAGTCTATCCAGAACAATTTTAATGAAATCTTTGATTCTCTGTAAATCCTACATACTTAAAATATATGACTTGAATAAGTTAAGAGAGAACAGTGGCCAGCAAACATAAGATATAGCTGAAGAATAAGAGATAGCTAGAAGGATAAAATAATAACATGAAATGATCAAGATAAAATTGCTTGCAATGTATTAACTCATTCACTCCACATAGCTGATATATTAGTGCAAAATCTGTACCATTTGGATAGTCAACTTCTGAACTAGAGAGACATACAGTATATTATTATAATATAAATAATGATGATTTATCAGTTTAACTTTATTCTGACATGATCTTTTTTTTTTAAAAAAAAGGAAGAAGGCTGATGAGTCAACTACAGTGTATTAGGACTTTCAGAAGCTTAAAGAGATCTGGTTGCTTTAAAGAAAACATACGTTCAGCAAATTTAAGCTTTAGTAAAACCTTATGACTATCAGCCATTCAATCATGTGAATGATTAGAGTACATCACAGCTGATGACTGAAATGATAAAAGGACTAGATACAAAAGTTTCAGTGATATTAAAGATCATATCAGTGTACATGTAGATCTAGTTCTACATCCATAAGAAATGATAAATATGTGAAGACTCCAGTGGAAAAACCAGATAAGTCATATTTTTGTGAAAAATGAGTTATTCCCCCAACGTTATAAAGCACACCGCTAAGATCTGCTAACCAGAACAACAATTCGGAAAAACCAGGTAAGTTCCGCTAAAATGAGAGTTTTTAAAAGGGTATACAGTGAAAAACTAAAGACTTCTGAACTTTAATTTCTGTTTTTCTACCTTTGTAGAAAATGTGACTTCTCTGGCTTTTCCACTGAAATCTCACGTGTATAAAACTAAAAATTCATATTCAGCACTATGAACTTGAGGAGCTTACTGACTTGACCTCTTTCAGTTTTCATTTGCTCTCTGTTTCTTCACACAATGTACACACTAACCACTATTCCTTGAATCACCATATCGCACACTGTCTATTGATGTATGACATGTTACATATCATAAGAAACAAACTGTAAAACTGCTTTTGCCAAATCTCTGAAATAACTGTATCTAAAATAAAAAAGAAACTGTGGAGTGAGTGTTAAGGCATGAAATTGATAGGGAAACAGCCTATGTCAGGAGAAACATTTTGTTTCTTCCAATTCTCACAACTCTTGTCAACTTGTCATAGAAACTGCACAGAAAATCATCCAAAGGATGAAATTATCCTCTACTGCTGATTAAGAATTTTCAGCAGCATTTGCTAGGTTAGTCATTTTCAACAAACGTACAATTTTGGAATATATAACAGGGTTTCCTATGTCATTAGAGGAGTACATGAAGAAGATCTGACAAGAATAGTTCTAAATAATATTCTTTGTTTAAAGGTTTGCAACAATAAGTCCAAGTGTAACCTTTTTTTCAATCATCAGATTTTATCTTTGTATATTCTTAGATATTTCTCTCATTTGTGCAGATTAAAAAAAAGTTAAGCGAGACAATTGTCAGTCTAAGCCACGACTCAAAGAGTTATGACAAACACCAAGCATGTAATAGAAGTAAACATGATATAGGGAAAGATTCCATCTTCACATAAGTTCTTATCAGACATCTTTAATCAAAGACTTTAATCAAAGCCAACTGTCAGATGCATGAATGACTTAACTTTCTCTCTGTGTAAAGCTACAGAAGAATCACTTTGTCTCAAAATTTTATCAGAAAGTCACACTGCCCATTGCAGTATTCTATAATGTAACAACTCTATTTCAATATTCCAATACAGCATTTACTTTAAACTTCTTCAGAATTATGTCAAAGAGCTTTTGAAGTTAAAATTATCAGCTGCAATATACAACCATTTTCCATTTACCTGAAAAATTTAAGAGCTGGAGAGGATAATCATGCATTTGAAGACCTACAGGATCCAAAGGTATCCTGCAACACTCTAAAGATCCCCTACGATGTCAACACTCAGTTCAAAAAGACACTGTATAAACAAAAATGACATCGCAGAAATCCATCGGGCTAAAAATGAACTGAAAGGTGAAAGAAGCATCAATTACATGGAATGTTTGAAAACAAGGCTATTTATATGTACAAACAGAATTCTCTTTCCTGGATATATTTTAACACATTACTGAAATAAATGTGCTTTAGTTGGAGGAAATGCTATAAAAATTACATGATGACTGACTTCCCATACATATTAATAGTAAAGGAATTGCACAGCACTACTTCTTGTAAATGTATTCTCATTTGAAAACATTTTGCAATGAAAGCTTTGAAAAATAAAGAAGCATACACACATACAACATCCATTCTAGACATCAAGAAGCAAAAAATGCTAACACCTTAAAACTGATCAATCCTAATCAATTAACTGACCATCTCATTCCATTCTCTTACAAAAAAAAAAAGAAAGAAGAGAAAGAAAGAAAAAAAAATACACAGATAATGTGAATCATTGAAAATTCTTACACCTGGACCAGGCTTAGCTTACTAATTGACCATCTTTGGCATGTAGATATATTTTTAAAAAATGAAAAAAAAAAATAACCACTGGCAATTCATATACTGACAAAACTCATGACCATTTACACCAAAGTGTCTTGTTTGAAGAGAGTATTTGGCAGGTTTCTGCCAAAAGGCAGGCTACAATTCTCAACTAAGGATGGCACAGCTTACTAGAGTATCGTCTCCTCACTCACTGTCTCCTGAATCTGAGAGGGTAGATGAAATTCATATCAGCTTTTACTGATAGTACTGGGTCACTGATGTTAATGGCTGTATTGCAATTGGCTTTTGTAATGCTGTCAACATACAGAGAGAACTCAACAAAATAAATTGTGCAACTTTTTTCTTTTCTCACCAAATTATGCAGTAATCACTTTACAAAAGTGTTAATTTTATAAAAAAATAAAAAAAATAAAAAAAAACAAATAAAACATACTAAAGAAAAGTGAAATTAAATTCTATTATCAATGATAATATTATATGCAGAGCATGACAAAATAAAACCACATGTGATCAGATGAATGTGTTTCCTATGTAATATAAATCCTGTTTTCAGTCATCCTTTCAAATGGATGATTCTACTAAGACCAGACATTATTTACTCATTCCATACAAGTCAAATGAGACTAACTACCCACTTCCCAATTTTTAAACAAAGCATTCTGGATGCCTTGTGAAGCCTAAAACCTCTATAAGTAGACTATTTACGTTTCAGCTTTGTTGTTCCCAGTAGCTGACTGACTATGCATCCAGCAGTGTTCTGATAGGTATAACATTATAAATATCTTAAACTGATGCATAACTGAACATTTTTGCTTGGGCACATTTTATGACTATCTAAATTTATGAACAGACCACAGAATCTCTAAAAGAGAAAAGGTAATATGTGCTCCAATGATTTATAACATTAATTTGTGTAAGTGTAGGACTCTATGAAGAAACGCGTGGATCATGAATAGTTGCCAAATATATAAAAGGATACATCTGAATGCTCTTTCTTTCAAAAATAGCTTTGAGCACTATCAGCACTTTAAAAATTCAGTTACAATCTGGGAATTTTATATCTACTGGATCCAAGTAACTCTGAAAAAGTTAAAATTAATTGTTAAAGACACATACACTAACCTGAAAATAGGAAAATTTTTGTGTTCAATGGGCTTCACAATGCCATACCAAATACATCACAAGTACTAAGAGTGTACTGGTCAGACTACAAGTTCCTACATGAGCCATATTTGCCCAGCAATACAACTTGTGTGCGATGGTAGTCACACTCTAGGCTCACAAGTCTTTGACTGTCGTAAGTCAAAAACATTACTGACAGTCTAACACTAAGCAAATATACCCATGCAAATAATTTAAATGACAGTAATGAGGCAAAAAAAAAAAAAAAAAAACAGGTTGAGCATTTGACAGGTAATATTTAAATATTATTAAAAAAATACATGCACAATATCAGCTGGGGTGTGAATCATTCCCTCTGTTATGTTTCTGTCTTGCAAGCAGAGCTACAAAATGTTAAGTATAAACTCTGCTCTATTCTGGATCTATAACCACTGCTCTTTTTCTTGCACAGTTTGTTTTTGAAAAAAAAAAAATAAAGAAACAATCCACATTTTACTTTCTTGACCCCAACAGAAAGCAAGTAGTAAATGCTAAAAGTATAGCTGATAAGTAAGTGTTTCATAATTGACAATTATGCAGTTATTTTCACTTGAGGACAATACAGCAGAGAGATAAGTACTTTTATAGAAAACTAGAACAAACAAACAAAACAAAAAATGCGGGATTGATTTCACCTCAGGAGACAACAAATTTATGGGAGCTATGAGAGATTCAGGTGATTGGAGACATTGTCCCAGTTTCCTCTGATTATGGCAGAAAGGGTGTTTACATAACGGAGCCTTAAAGGCAAAAAAAAATTATTGCACAATAAGAGAAATCTCTTTTCTAATAATTGCATTATTGTATCAGCTTGTTTCCTATAAAAAAAATCTTTTAACAGGTATGCACCTAAAACCTTTGACACACTTTCCTGTTTTGCTTGAAATCATTGAAATAGCTGCACATTATGAATCATCTTTACTTTATCAGTTTTAAAGAACGGGTCAAACAAGTCAATGTAATTTGGCTGGGGTTTAAAACATACATGTATTTTGTTATTAATAAGGTAGATCTTATGGGACCTATTGGATCCAAAATCCTCTGCATCACCTAAAATTCAATATCCAAAATGTTCTTTAGATGATGTCTAACACTGCACTTCTTGGGTTAAAAATGTTTAGCATAAGGTTGTCCCATTTCATATCTGTTGTAACCATGATGTTGCTACAAACATGTCAATCATGGCACAAATTCTGCCCATTTGATGCATGTATAACACTACTGACTTCTAAAAACTGCAATATGTTACTGTAACATAATGAAATTTCAGTGACCTCCTACGACACTTGAAAATTTGCATACACAAGGTTTCTTTAACGCATGCAATCATTCATGCATGTACATGAAAAGGACATAATTCTACAAAGATAGAGAGAGGGGTTTATTACATTTAACAATGATTGGTATCAGTATGAGAAGTTGAAATTAAATCTTAAGTTTACACTGGAACAGGGAACTGTTTGCCTCACTGGAGTCACAATTGTGAGTGTCTGATGGTGGACAAATGTCAGAGTTTGACAAACCTGGCATATAGAGTGGAAAATTCAAACTTTTTCCAGTATCTATGATTACACATAGATCTAAATCTAATATAACACTCCTAGATCTGATTGATTCTTTTCACACACTGAATTATCTCATGTTTTTCAAGCTGAAGCAAACAATGAAAAACATGATTTTTCAAAGAAGGATTTACTACTATGCTGTCCATATCAAACCTCAAGTAAACACTTGTCTTAGTTTCAGTTTTGTTGTTGAGCAAGTTTGCCGTTTTTCCATTTTTTTTTTTTTTTCCCTCTCACTGTCAAAGTGCTCCAATGAGCAAGAGAAGGCTTATTAAAATAAAACAAAAAAGGGACAAAATTTTCATGGAAGAGACACAACAAACAACAACGTCTTTGATTGTACAGACGACATTCACCTTCCCAAATCCCATGAACCAAATAAATAATGCAGTTATATACATATGTAGTTGATTAAGTTTATAGGTGGACCCCTAAAAGCTGGCCAAAGACAGATTTGTAAAAATCACAGCCTCTTCTTTTACAAAGGCCCTTTAAAACTGAGCCTAGTCTCCATGGTTACATATCCATCCTGCTGGCCTGGCTTGGCAATCAAGACGAGTCTCTTGACATTTTCAAGCTAGATGCGTATCCCGAATTATGGATTAATTAAGCACTATAGTCCATAATGCTAGGAATGACAGTCATATCCTTTGCTATATCATTTAGTGTATATGTGGGGTATTCTCCTGGGCTTGTAAAACAAAACATTCTCTAATCATGTGAATGCCTTCATCACCGTTCAGAGACAATCTCTCCTACAATTTGATTTGGTCATCAATCAATAACTACCACTGTTAATACATTTAAACATGTGCAAGACAGAAATATGTGACAATATGGCATATCTGACACAGTTTGTTATGACACTGGAAGGACATGCAGGTGAATATGTCAACTTCTTTAGGATGAAAACATAACAACGACAAATTTCTCTTTTATTTTGCTTTAAAAAAAAAACAACAAATGAATAAAATAAAGAGGTTACTTTAGAATTCTGATCTAATGATCATTACAAAAGTGTTCATCCCATTCATTAAAGAAAACAAAACCAACATCGACAGGTAATAAAACGCAAAGCACAAATTCTTTCATGAAGTAAACATGTCCCTCCAAATGATATTGTGACATCTGCTAATAAAATTTATCATCTGAACGACTAAAGTAAAATGAAATAACATCATAGGTCTTGGCCATGGTCCCTGCAGTTAGTACACCATGCACTTCCAGCATCCAAATGCATCCAAACGCTTTATCATTACAGTATTTCAGTCACACCATGTTCCTAGAATTATGAAAGAGAAATTACTAACAAAAGTATAGCCTACTATTTCCTGACTGCATTGTTGTTTTCCATATGCCACAGTGTATCCTAGCTGCCTGAAGACCAACAAATCACGCTGCAGACTGAAAATCACTGACCAGTATCTATCCAGCACAAGGACTAACCATGCTTTTAAAAAAACAGAAACAAAAAAAGAAAGAAAGAAAGAAAAGATGCTATATCTCAGCCCGTGTGATGTTTCTTGTCAGGGGATTTGTAAGGATAATGTTCTTGCACCATTTGGGCCAGCTGAGTGAGCTGCTGAGAAGTGGATGCAGGTTTCTCTCCACCTCTGACAGCCCGCACCCCAGCCCCATCTACCGCCCCACGCCCGGGCATGGGCAGCGTGCCACCCACATTGTTATCCGAGTCCACATCCATGCTGCTCTCACTAGCCTTGCTGCTGATACTGATCATGCTAGCATCACTGGAGACAGCTGAGTCACTTGACGGGGTCTCTGGACTGATGGCGTTGTTGGCTGCTGCCCTTCCGTCCGCAAATCTTTTTTGTTCAACGGCATGTTGGAGACCGTGCAGGCTGAGCTTCTGAGCTGTGAGGCCACCGCCACTGCTGCCACTGGCTGGCTGTGATGGAATTTTGAATTCTGGTCTCAGTTCAGCGGATGCTGATGCTGATGAGAGAGAATACTGCTTTGGCCTTGCTCCTAGGCCTTGGTCCTTTGCTAAACTCAATGACTGTTCTTTTAATTGATATGCCCCTGTAGAGGAGGCCATGGGTGCAGGAATGACATCTGCTGGTGGCAACAGCTTGGGAATAGGAATGGAGGATCCTGGTGCTGTGGGGTCAATTTGCTGTGTGACAAGTGATAGTGTCGGGGCGTCAGTTGCTCTCAGGGTGGCTGGAGAAGGACCTGACAGGAATCGTCTGCGAACAGGCAGATTGCTGTTCTGTACACCATAGGCTGAGTGTTTGAGAGACTGGGGGTCCGGTGGTGTGCTTTGACTGTGAGGCCGACCCACTTGGGTAGCTGTGGATACTTTTGTCACAGTAGACCTAGGTGATGAGGAGATCATAAGTGGAGCAGACAATCTCCTCGCTGTTTCTTCCCTGCTAGCACTAATAATGGAAGTATTCGTCTCCTGTTGTCTACTGGGACTATGAGATAAACTGCGCTGAAATCTAAAAATATCTCGCTGAGTTAAACCGCTGGGTTTGCTTCGTTCACTAGAGGAATATCGCAGTCGGCCTCTGCTGGAAAGATCTTCCAGAGGGATTTCCATGGCATTGTTGCTGATATCATTAGACCTTCCCATCAGCGATCTCTGCTGAGATCTAGTCACTGGAGAAGATGAGGAAACTGTACTGGATTCTGCACCAGAACTCTGGTTAAGGGATTGGAATGCCATGGCTGAAGTTGCATCTTCAGCAAGCTCTACAGATGATGAGTCAAAGTTCTGTTGGCCCATGGTGTCTTTACTAGGACTTTCTTTCATGGCTGTGGCGGCTTTGGCTACAGCACCCCCTGCCTGTTGCTGCTGCTGTTCCTGGCGGCTTTTGCTGCGCTGAGCAGCCTTGGCCTGAAGAAGCCGGCGTTGTTCTGGTGTCACTCTGCGCCCTGATTTGGAGGTGGTGGATGAAGTGGATGCAGATCCCAGGGATGACAATGAAGCTGATGAGACCAAAGTTGATGAGCTGCTGCTGGCACTGTTACTTTTCCTCGTCGACTCCGCTCTCACTGGGTGACTGCGACCTGGCCAAAGAAATAGTCAACTTTTGCAAGTACAAGATGGGGCATGCATTTAGCATACTAAGCAGTTTGTGTGAGATAACAAAAAAAAAACTTGTTATCTATGTAAGTGAAATTCAACTCAACAAACTGTTTTGACCATAATCTGAATTTTTGCGCATAAAAACACTAAATATAGAGTAGAGATCTTTATATCAGTGCTACTTTTCTTTTAATAAATCTTTTAAATGGATATACCACAAATTTTTCTCATTTCACCCTTAATTCTGAAACCAAATAATATTTTGTCTCCCTTTTTTTTCTTCTTTCTTTTGCCTTACTCTTCATTAGCAAAATTAAGGTTTCATCTGCTATACATGCCACAATAACTGTCTAAACCGAATGCTAACTTTTAAAAGATAAATACCAAAAGATGTATGTTATTTCCACAACTGCATGCCGACAACAAAATGTGACATACAGGAGAGGTGCATACCAAAGGTCCCACCCAAAATGTTTTAAGCACGGAAAAATTTTTGAACTTGGATAAAACTGTCCCCTAAAACCAACATGTGATTTGTGAAGAACTGCACTCCAGAACATGATTGCTGAAAGCTTTTGTTAAAGTACAATCTTAACTGCTCAAAGCTGAGAACATTGTTTATGGCACAATTCATCTTCATTGTTGTTCAGGTTATATACAAATGAGCATTACTTATATGCAGTCATTATTTATAGGCAATACTCTTTCACTGGAAGCAATATCAAATTTAAAAAAAAAAAAGGAAAACAAGAAACAAACAAACAAAAATAGAGTTCAACAAAAGAATCAACAAATGAATGGAAAAAAAAAAAGAAAACATGAAAGAAATAAAAAACCAACTGAACCAAGATGAGGGCTATTAAAGCAGGGAAGGGAAGGCAGGGCTGTGGGAAAATAAAGAAACATAAATATAAATCCACTTACACCCTTACCAGGAATGGGCCCGCTGCGAGTAAAGTGGCCCCTCTCATCATTCTGCTGGATATCCAGAAGACGTTCTACAGTGGTCATTTTTTGCTGCCTGGCCTTATGGCGGCCTTTGGTCAGTCTCTGTTTGGCAGCCATACAGCGGATATGGTCATCAAAGACAAAGCGGGCTGAGAGAATAGGGATGGGCTTGGCGTGGATGGAGGACTGTGGCTTGTGAACCACCACATGTAGGAGGCGGCTGTCATCTTTGTCCCCGGACACTTCCACATCCTGTATTAGACAAAATGCATCATTATCTGCAAACTTATAGTCTTCTATCAATATTTTTCAGTATGCCTCTTCAGTATCTTGTAAAATAAAAAAAATAAAAAAAAAAAACATTGCACACATGTTGTATGCTTTTGCACTTCAGTATTCTATACCAATTGGGCAAAACTTGTCATTAACAACAGAAATTTGCCACATGTGAATCTACCTGATATTTCACACTTCACACAACAAGAATTTGTTATTGCCATAAGTTGTCTGATGCTTGCACATCCTCTGACTTCAACATCCAAAACTATGATACAGCAATATCTGGACACCATCAGATGTTTAAAGCTACTGTGAGAAAAAGTTATCACTGTCTCGCTCAGCTCAAAAAACATTTCACATTTATTTGTCTTTGCACTTGAACATTTTGTGACTGGACATTACCGACTATTATTTTCAAAATTGTGTAATATCTGCATGTCCACACACTTCAACATCCTCTCAAACAAAAATGATTTCTATCATTGCCCAAAATATTTATCAGCTTGAAAATGTACAAACCGATGGTCAAAAGATGTGTATATCAATGGTCAAAACATAAGTGGTTTGGTATTTAGATAGACAGGAACACACAACTCTGGATATGACAAGCAAACTACAAAACAGGCAAGGCTGACAGGCAGATAAGCAACAGAACATTGAATCAAAGGAGTTTTGCTCCACCCACCTGCAGGAAGCCCACAAACTTCACCACTCCCCATCCAAGACGTTTGGAGTCTGGCTCTACAAGGATCAGCTGAACTGGGTCTATGACTAGAAATCTCCTCTCTTGTTTGCGGCTACAGATTATGACAGACATTTCTATTCCATTAGAATCAACAGTATCTATCCTGGAAAGACGAACTTAACAAAGTGCAATGTGATCTATAAAACTGAACTGAACTTATGTCTTGTCTATCAACAGAACAGCTTTGTGTGTTTGGTACAAATATAATTGACGAAATACTCCCGAAATGAAGAAATACTTCAATCATAATTTTAGTTGTGAGATACCATTTAATGCTGCATTTATGTTACCATACATATTATCAAGCAAAAATTTGACTTGACATAGCAGATACAGAGATGCAATAAATCAGTTGTTTTTAGTTTAAAAAATCTTCTTCCAAGAAGTAAAATGAATAAAAGAGATTTTTATCTGACAACAACTAGGTAATGGCTAAAGCAGATGACCTTGCTGAAAAATAAATGGAATTCATTTTCCATGCAAGATAATGACAAATTAAAAAGTCATAATTGTTAATCCCCACTCAAGAGACACAAAACTTTTAAATATGAGATAAAGAGTTTGCACAACAATGAACAGGTTTCTTTTCAAAGCTGATTCAACATTTTACATACCTTTCCCGATTCACCACAGTGCATGCAATAAGATCACTGTTATCTGTAATAAGAAATGAGCACAAACTTTATAGAATAATAATGTATGGTGATGTGTATCACAATAAAATTGATATCTTCGTCTTTAAAGCCAAATCATAAGTTCATTTCTGTAGCTGTCTTGTTACTGAGTTACTGAAATCCTTTTGTCAGAACCCCTTGAGTATAATCCAATTATTATAAAATTTGCATTTTTGTTTTTCAGAAAAGCAATCAAAAAGTTCACAATCAAAAAGGTCTAGCCCATGTATTTCACTTCATCTCTAATTAAGTCAGACCCCCTCAACACCAACCCATCTCCATTCTCCCTTCTAAACAAGCATTGCAGACAAATGAACTTCTTTTTACACTGATTTGTATTCCCATCTTTCCATAACATACTAATGTTGTCACAGCTCCCAGTGACTGACAGTTCAAGGAAACATCACTGTTACTTACTCAGGTCCAACACATCCTCTGTCTTGATGCACATTTCTTCTTTTGTAAGTGGCAGCTGAGTTTCAACTTCATGCATCAATGTCAGAGACAGATCTCGCACCATGAAGAAAACTCGTATGGTCTGAACAGACAAAAAAAGAAGTATAAATCACAATAGACTGTCTCCATCTGGCTAATATGGGCTGCTACTCAGATCTGAGTGATTTGCACATAGTGAAGACCATGGCTCTATTTAATGCTATCTCCATATGACGTTTATCTCTAAAATGTTTTCAAAAATTTATCATAAACTATAATTCTAATATGTTAAATAATAACAACAAAGAATAACTTAAAACCATCACCCAGGGCTGTCAGTGAGCCAACCCCTGAGCTTGTCGGCCCGGCCGACATATGAAATAGTACATACTAGTCTCATTTCATCCCACAACGGCCTAATTATACACAAAAGCAAACTGAATGTTTTGTCACACAAAAAAACAATGCAAGAAATTCTAACTTAAGCAATACTAATGTCTGTGATATGAATAATACTGACAGTACACTTAATAATACAATACAACTAGGCTAGATCCAGATCTCAAGCGCAGTCTAGTAGAGTAGGGACTAGTAATAGTATAAGTCTAGTTGATGTAGAAGCACCAAACCATTCAAACGATGACACCGGCGGCACTGAGATTGTCTAGATGTTTAATCTAGAAAGAAGAGCCAAGGTTAGATCTAGATCTATAAATACATGTGTTGGCCTAAAATACTGTCGAAGGACCGGAACTTGTCCCATGAAGAATAATCAGGAGAAGCGCTCTTTAAAACAAGTTTTTTCTTTTTTTTTCAGAACACCTTAAACTGTAATTATGTTAATACTAATGATACTTCTAATACCCACCAATCTTCCACTTCTTTTCATCCGCTAGGTGGACTGTAAGTGTGGTTCGAAATGCGTTGATGGGTGTGGACTGAAAGGGGATCTTTTTGGACCTAGCTGCCAGGCTTACATTTCTCTTAAATGCTTAAGGAGTAGATCTAATTTAATATCATGTGGCACTATGATTTCATAGTCATTCCATCTGGGCCAACATAAATCCAATCTGGCAATATATGCACAAAACCCTGCAACGCAGACAGTCTCTGGTTACGGTTCCATATTGAATATTTGTTAGCAAAGAAAATTACTCTAAATTTGCCAGTCCACCGGAGATTTTGACAACATTACCCCTGCCAGCATCGCAACTTCGATTTTCACGGATCCACGAAATTCTGACAGCCCTGATCACCATCAACAATGTTCTCAAATACAAATTTACTCACATCCCAAGGTAAATTCACTGAATAAATTCAATAATCCCTCACTACCTAGAGCCATTTATCAAGTTTTCCAAATCAAGAGAGATGACAACAGTCCTGTGAATGTAAGATTAATGTAGGCAGTTCAGCGATGCTCAGCTAGGCTCGCGCACGGCTGCCTTTTTCGCTCGTTGCCAGCTGTATCCGACCGTGACTTTCGCGCATTCACATGGTCTCGGAAACCGTCTGTTTTGTTTCGTTAACGTCGACTTCTCAGCACTTCCGATACATGTTTTTAAAGGGGAATGAACTCTCTTCAAAATGG
>JBCEWB010000012.1:1337726-1348532 GCA_039654565.1 Peronia peronii | reverse complement strand
TTCATCTGTTCTAATTCCAGGCCCAGCCATGCACCCCAAATTTTCCATTTTAACCTTTTCTTTTGTTCTTTTAGGCTGAGCTCTGCTGTCCAAATTTCATTTTGATACTTTTCATGCCTAGCAGTGCTGGTTAATTTTTCAATTTAACTATTTTTTTGCTCTGTTAAAATTGCATCCTTTGGTGCTGAATACAATTCATTTCTCAATTTCAGACACATATGCAATAACCAGAGCCCCTTGTGTTCAAGTCAGTGTAGAAGATTTTCCTTTTCTAAAAACAAAGCCATGCAACAAAGAAGTATATTTATGAAAGCATAGAAAAGGTTGTTAAAGCTGATGAGCCAAAATAAAGCTCATTATGCTTCTGATGAAAACAAGCAAAAAAACAATGACAGAATTGGGCTAAGGAATAAAAACAAAGGCATGATGAATTTATATGATGATTTAGAACATGACTCATGTATTGTTGATGTTTTCTACATGAAAACCTAATTGCATGTGATATTCATGAGCCTTCAGGAGGCTTCTATTTTTGGGAAGGGACAGCAAACTAGTACATGTCCAAGATGCCCATTTATTATTTTGCTGGCTTTTCTATTCCCACAGAGAACATGTTCTTTGGCAGTATTATTGTTAAATTATGAATGTCTGTATTTCAATGACTGTTCAGGCACTTTTCAATGCTTTTTAATTTGATTTAAAGCTGCTGCCTATATTTGTCATCATAGTTATGTTCGAAAAATGTTCGATATTTTGTCAAAATTCAAAGTAATTATGAATAAAGTGCCATTGTCTCATTGAAACTATGCATTGCGAGTCTACTCCAATTTTCTGAGTCGTAGTTTATCCAAATTTTCAAGACAGAAATTAAATTATGAAAATGGAAAGTTTTCCATTTCTTTCGGACATAAGTATGATGACACAAATGCAGACCTACAGACATTTAAAATTACTTTTTTTCCTGACCTTCTGCATTTTATATGCTCTTCATATGTATGTTTTAAAACAAAACCATTTAGGAAACATGAAAGTAATTTTTGTTTGTTCAGTTTGTAAAAATGTGTCATCATAGTTATGTCCGCAAGATTTCAGGTTGTTGTTACATGTCAATTACATGGCTAAGCATGCGACGTGTAGGTCTACAAACACATTTTTTTGTAGGAGTAGATATATATGAATACAAAAAGACATGTAAAAAAGACATATTTAAAACTTCATAATAAACCCCTAGTGCTACATTTTAGGTATCCATGTAATGGCAAAGGCTCATTTAACAAGCTATCTTACGACCATAACAACCTGGAACGACAGTCTCAGATTGTATGAATTGTGATAGATTTATGTTATAGCTTTTTTATTGGTTTCTCAGTTTGCAATGTTGACTGAAAAGAAATGTTTCCACACATTGGACCATCATGTTTCAATTTATAGCCTAATGCTGTATAGATAGGGCTCTTGAACATGATTGCAAAACAATTCAATCATCCTTTTAGTTTGCCAGATTATACTCAGTCATAGTCTCTGATCATTGTTGTACATCGTACAGTGTCTTGTCTTTGTAATGGGTAGATGTCTGGACATCTTGTCATTTGGCTAGACAATGAAAGTTGTAGTGAGACTGAATTCTTTGCAAACAATTCAGTTGATATCAAAGAAATTGATTCTACTCTTTTGAAGTTGATCTCTATTTTAATTTTTTTTTAATTTCATCGAAATAGATTCAGTGTCAGCCATGTTTAAACAGTGTTTTCTACAACGATATGTAAGAGAAAATAAGAGATTGGGTCCCCTCATGGTTTTAATCTCTGTTGAAAAAAACTTGAATGTGAGGATATTTTTCTGCTGAAAATATTCTGAGATAAATGAAAACTGAAGAAAGATGTTATTGTTAGTGCTGTTTTGTATTTTTTCTTTTGCTGTCCAAAATACTTTGAAAGACAATCAGATAGGCATACTCCTACCCATTTTTAGATTATACCAGATAATTTGAGGCATGGGTTAGAAATTGAATTTGAACAGTCCATTTGATTTGATATTGCTCATCCCACATTCTGTTTTAGGTATTGTGAATAATATTCGCAGTTACTTTCTAGTCTCACCTATTTATTAGTCCCCTTTTTTTGACTTTTGTCTCATCAGCTTCTGTATCATCGGTTGAAATTTTTACCCTCAGAAATGAATCACCATTACCCAGACAGTTATCCTGGGTATGGACGTAACCCTGGAGCCATGCAAGGGATGGGTTATGGTGGAAGTTATGGAGATCCTGCATCTATGGTTAGTATTTTTTTTTTTCCCCTGTTTTTTTGTTGGTTACTGTTGTTAAAGTTGTTATTTTCTTTTGTTGTTTGCTCTCACTATTATCATTTTGTTCTCTTACATGTTTTCAGGAATTAATAGAAGTGACTGACATGCCTATACTTGAAATATATTTTAGTAAACTTCATCTTTCTAAGGTATGTCTTTCATCAGATTTGTGCCAGTAATTCATTCATCATTAACATTGACAAAATAATTTTTGTCCCACATGTTCATTAATGTATTGGGCCAAGCATAATGTTACAGTTTAGCCAAGTTGTATTAAATCATTTGATTTGATTTTATCAAGTTTTATAACTGCATGTTGATTTTGATATTTTGTACTCGACTAATTGAGAAATTCTTCCCTTGTCTTTCTGTGAATGCTGAAGAATGTTTTGTATTTTAATTTTTTTTATTTGAATTTTTTTTTTTTTTTTAAATTTTTCTTTTTTTTTCTTTAAGGCCAGAATGGGACATCCAAGAGAGGGGTATCAGATGAATCCTTATCCGATGATGCAGCAGCCAGGGAGTGGTGTTTATCCTCATGGAAATTATATGGGCCAGCAACGGGGGAATCCCTACAATATGGCCAACTACAGCAGTTATGGGATGTCAGGGATGAACCAGAACATGATGATGGGCAGTCGGCACGGTGATATGAGCAGAATGGGTGGAGGCAATATGATGAATTCTTACTATGGTGCCAACATGGCATCTGACACTCATTCATCCTCACAACCAAGTGGGATGGCTAGTCATCCACCCAGCTATAATCATAACCAGTCGGGTTCTCACATGCAGCCAGCACATATGGGTATGATGGCTGTTCAGGGTCAACAGCCAGGCCAGCCAGCCTTGAGCTCGGTTGCAGGCCAGAACCAAGGACCACCTGCGATTCCTGGCCAGTCAGTAATGGGGCAAGGTGGACAGCTCAACCATGGAACAGGTCATCATATGCCTGAGGTTAGTCCCCATCAAAGTGGTGGCCCTTACGCTGGACAGAGCTCACCTTTACTGATGTCCCGAGGACACCATGTTCCACAGCACCCCATGAGACATCCCACAACTCAGCAAAATCCTCAGGAAGTTGCAGATAACATTCTCCAGATGGCATCTGCTTACCCGTCAAATCAAACGGTATGTAGTACCAAGCTTGTAATGTTTAATCACATATTTATACTTTTGTACTTGATGTTATGATTTATTTTTGTAATATTAGTCTGATAAGCTACATGGAAATGATGATGGCACTATTTGATTGATAATTTTTTTTTTTTTTTTTTCAATCTTCATAGGCAAGATAGACACATTCAACAGTTTTCCAGATCATCATTTCAAAGTTCAAGGGATTAACTTAGATCTGACCCGTATTTTGATGCACTGTTCTTCTCTGTCTTGTATGGTATACCATTATTCTGAAACAAAAAGGTTGATACAGGTGGAAAGGTGATTCAACTTCTCACTTATGATGCAGTTAGCCAATTGAAATACCACCAGTCTATCACTTCAAAGTTTTCAGAGAGTGAACATGATATGGTGTACCCTGTGATTATATTTTCTACAATATTATATTATGTATGTGAATATCAATGGTCTCGGGCACCGTCTAACTCCAGAATTTGGAGCATTACTTTTATGCCTCAAAATAACTCCCAAACACACGATCCATTATGTCTAAGAATGTCTAAGCCCTCAGAGCAATAGAAATTAGTCAAATTGTCTTGTAATCAAACCATCTAAGTTGGAGATCGCTCTCAACCACTACATTTTTTCCATCTCCGATAAAGTTTGTGTTTTTGGGCTTAGATGGTTTGTGCCCAAAACCATCAATATATCAGTTTGAGTGAAAATGTTGTTTTTCCCCTGATTTTCAAGTTCGGTGTATACCTTCTCAGTAGGTTTATCAGCTGAGAACTAATAACATACATGATAGCTAGTTCAGTAGAAATATTCTGAAAATTGTTATGTATGAGAGTCACTGTGTATCTACCCAAAGGATTCAGTCTCAACCAAATTACATTTTATGTTAACAATGGAGATGGATTGCAAAGTTTCATGCTGAGCTTCCAACTTAATTTAAACATTTTTTTTTTTTTTACAGAGTTAATTTCCAGGTAGTTAGATTGTAATTTCTACAAAATTGCAGGCTTTCACATGTCAACATTCTCAGTTGTGTGAAGAGGTTGCTAAAAAATTTAAAAGTGGATTGTTAATTACACCTGTCATAAATGGAACAGCACTATTTGGTAGAATTTAATTGTTCAGAATAGGCTAAAAAAATTATTAATTTCTGCTTGTAAAATATTTTCCAAGTTGTAAGGAGATGGCATCTGCCATGAGCTGATGTGCACAGAGAAAATTTTTGTGTCTCATTCTAATCCAATCCTGTGCAATTTGAGGATGGTTTGCCAAGAAGGACAACTTAATATGGTTTAAAAACTAGGTTTAAAAAAAAATCTTCTCTAGTGAGACCAGAGGACACAACTTAAAGTGACCTATTGGTCCCCCAATCCTGGCAAACATCAGGGGTGTCAGACTTCCAGCTTTCTTACATTAGCCGCTCAAATGCCGACTTTTTTTTTAGTTAACAAGACAATCTGGGTTTTATAATAATTTGCAATAAAAATCCCCGCATGAAAATAGTGAAACCAGAAATACAAAAGAGTTTTGCGCATGCTTTGGACAAGAGTCAAACTGATATTCGGTGGCTGTTTAAAGATCGAGATCAAAGTTCGCAGCGTTGAATTCCTCACACCTGACAACATGCAGCCAAATGGTCGCATGAGAGTTGTTGATGGAAAATCAGCACATCAGAGTACCGACAACAACAAATAATAATATGCCCATGGTCCTAGAAAGACTAATATAAGATGGCAGCTGTTTGCAATCTAGATCTTGAAAATAGGTCTAGTCTAGTTGGCGCTCGATGATTGTGATACGGCACTGCATATGGGATCTTTTCAGTTCTTGGAATTTCCACTGGTTATATAATTTTATAGTCCCATTATAGGATCTTGCGAAAACTTACAGAACTTCTCTCAAAACAATGCAGACTTCTCCTAGCATGAAAAGCCTAGATTTTTTTATAAGTGATTTTTTTATAAGTGTCTTCTGTAACTGATCAGTGCCATACCACCATGATAAAATAGCGGGAAGGGGAGAGCAGAATTTTCCGACTTTTTTTGTGAAAATAGTTTGTCATCCCTGAAACATGGATTTAGTTAAGTTCATCTCATGCACATGGGTAGCAGTTTGCAACTGCCAGTCATGCAATTCCCGTATATGGAAGAACCACCTCCAAAATTTTCCTTCTCTCTTGCTATGTGGGAATGTGACCAACACTGAATATAATATATTTTGCATTTTTGACTCACAGGTGCAAGTACCCTTGAAAAGCCGTCCTGCACCATATCACATCCCACGATCTCCACACTACAGTGTTGCTCACTCTGATCTGCCACATACATCGCCAAATCCACACCAACAGACCCAGCAAAGCCCTGCAGCCACTTGTCAAGCTAGTCCAACCCCTTCATCCTCCAGTGTCAAATCACCTACACCTGTCTTAGCTCCAATACCAAATCCTATACCCTCTCCAGGCATCAGTGGTCTTAAATCCCCTTGCAATCAAGGCATGTCACCGTGTGGCACACAGCGCTCACCTGCTCATATGGGATCTACTTACAGCGGACATAGTCAAGGAGGCCCTCCATCCCAGTGTGGAAGTGAGGGAGCACAGCTTCATCATGGGATGTCTCCTTCAGAATCGCAGCATTATTCACCTTGTAATATGACCCCAAC
Source organism: Peronia peronii (assembly GCA_039654565.1). Classification (NCBI taxonomy): domain Eukaryota; kingdom Metazoa; phylum Mollusca; class Gastropoda; order Systellommatophora; family Onchidiidae; genus Peronia; species Peronia peronii. Next base: position 1,342,430 of record JBCEWB010000012.1, on the reverse strand, counting down.
ACACAACTTTTCCCCCTATAGCGCCTCACCGTCAGCTCAGCGGAGTACCACTATCTATTCCCCATGTAGTGATCCCAACATTGTATCAAACACAGAACAAATTCGGCAATCATATTCAAGTCCAACATCTTCTAGTCCATGTGCAAACAATTTTTCTTCATATGCAAACACTTCCAAACACTGTGCGGGACAGACTACAAATTCCCACCCAGGGGCTACAGCTGCACAGAATGTTGGCAGTAATCCTCTCATGTCATTGCAGAAACTCGTCATGTTACCAGAGACTCAAGTAGTTGACCCCAAAAGTGTTGTAAATGATGCATGTCTTTCAGCTCAGCAAAATGAGGGTCCAAAAAACGTTGATGGCCCAGCAGAACGGCTTGGAGAGGGCTCAAGTCATTCTGTCGGGTGTCAGGTTACGTCTAGCTCTCATGACAGCCATGCAAAAAGTACAAGTCAGCTCGCTGAAACAGCTGAAATGGTAACCAGCATGGCCCATCCAGAAACAGTGGTTTCATTCAGTCAAACCCACTCACAGAATTTAAGCACTCCACCTCGACCAGACAATCAAGTACTCAGTTCCATGTCAGGTCAAGATGATCTTCAAAACTCATTGTCTGAATCAGGTTGTAATAATCAACCTTACGAATCTGGTCAAGAGTCAAGCAACATCAGCCAAAGTGAGTCTGTTTTACATCAGTCTAAAGGTAATATGCCAGCAGATGATCAAGTCAGTTCCCACCCTCTTCCCGAAGTATCAGCTGTCAGTGAAACCCAAATGTCAGCAGATATTGCTGATGCAACAAGCAGTGCAAATAACACTTTGACAGTAGATCAGAAAGACTCTGTTATTTCAGACCAAAATTCAGTATCAGTAATGCCAGGTGTGATACCATCCAATGTGAAAGGTTCAGAAGATATTAACCCACTGGTACCAGAGGGAAATGGTAAGACAGTAGAAAATGAAGAGTCCTATTCACCCTTGACCCCTGAAAGGAAAAATAAAGTAAAAGAAGAAACAAAGTGCTTAGTTGTGCAATGTAGATCTCCAGGTGTTCTTTCTGAAGTACCAGTGGTAGCTAATGGTTTGACAACAACAGCTTGTGGTAATGATGATGATCTTGAGCAAGACTGTGGAAATGGTGTCCACACCAAACTACAGAATGCATTCAGTTCATTAGTGAAAGCAAAATTTGCACGGGCTAAAAGAACTTCACAGTTTTCCTGTGTCACCCCATGCAGTATAGCTGTGGGTGCTGATGAAAGGGCGGCATGTGAACGATTTGCATTTAGGCGTAATGGGTTTTGCAGGACACTGAGAACATCCAGAGTTGTCTGTCCAGGAAGAAATCGCAATGACAGCACTGGAAATGGGGATTCGGATGAAAGCTTAGAAAATGTGTCTGAGAGATATTTTGGACATACTGAGAGTCCACAGGATGGAAATCGGAAAAGAACTTCAAATGCGGCAAAGAGAAGAGATAACAAAAAGCCAAATCTTACATCTGTGTCTGCTTCTAGTAAAATTTCTGACAGTGACTCAAAACCTGCAGAATCCATGACATCTGGCAGCAACGGATGTGTATCATATAATAACGAAACTGTTAGTGATGATGATGTATGCTATTATGAAGGAGTGGATAACACAGATATTTTCGTCAATGGTAGTAGTGATGAATCAATTACTTCCAGTGGTGAAGTCAAACAAAACAATTCTATCAAGGGAGCAGCAGACAAGACATTTGAGACTCATAATCAGAGTGAGGTGACACCGACACCAAAAGATGATGATAATTTTGACAAACAGAACAAAAAAAGCAATAGTGAAAACAAAGAGGCAGAACATGAAGGAATGAACCCAGAGACCATTACAAATAATCAAAATCATTCTGGATCCTCGCAGAAATCAGCAGCTGATAGATCTGTCACAGATCTTCCTCCATCCTCCCCTCCTTCAAAGAGATTACGTAGGTCATCTGGACAAAAAGCCCATGAGAAATTAAAGTCTTTGTCAGTGTCAAAGAAATCAACCACCAGCAGTGGGAGTGCCAGTGATAAAGTAGAGGCTGTAGCAGACAATGATGAATCTGAACAGCAAGTGCCTACCTCGGGTTCCCAGTCTGTTTTGCCTGACTCACAAGACAATGCCAAAGAACAACCTAAGAGACTTCGCAAATTCAGACCATCTATATTAGATCGCCAGTCAGCCGGGAAATATCCTGTTGTGGTATTGGAAAAATCAAAAGTACATGTTGACCAGTCACCTGTTGTGAAACAGGAAGTAGTAGATCAAAAAGCTGCAGCTGAACATTCAGGGTCAAATGAATGCAGTAATCATGTGTTGATGTCTGCTGATGGAAGAGAAGTTACTGCCTGTGATATGAATGACCATATACAAATCAAAGTGGAGAAAGCAAATGTTGATGCCAGTTTGGATGAGACCGTTGATTTGAAAGGCAGGTTACATGAACAGTCAGATGTGAGAGTTACACTTAACATTTCCACAAAACATAGTTCTAAGAAAATGTCACACAAGAAGAAGCTTGTCAAAAACAAAGGCAAGGGAAAAGCTGCTGAGAAAACAAATAAGGATGCAGAAGTCAAAGACTCTTTTAAATCCATGAAATTCAGCAGAACTCTTGATCTAATGAAGTCACAGCGTAAACGTGAAACTACCTCAGTCGGTCCATTTATTCGAGTCTGTGGCAAACAGAGCGCTCCAGATTCAGTATCTGTGTTCAATCAGCCCATCCCAGATCTGTCCGGTTTGTCTGTGGGGGGCAAGCATAAACACTCAAAAAATAGAAAAGCTCATCCTGTGCCCACGGCAACCACCATTCACATGGTAACCAACCTGCCAATGGACAAAATAGCCATGGTTCCTTCTACTAGAACCATCAGTCAGGCCCCCTGGGTATGTGTCTTCTGTGCCCATCACAGCAGTTACAAGTCCTTGGGTGATTTGTTTGGTCCCTACTTTAAGGAGAATGAAATGTCTAGAGTGGAGAGCATTGCTCAAGAGGAAAGCAAGAAAAGTGATTCGACTAAAGATGTTAAAGCTCCTGAATCAGGCATGTCGACTCGCAAGTCTAAAGAACTGACAACGCCAGAGAGAAAAGCCACCAGCAGAAAAGGAAAAGCAGCTACAAGTAAACCAGTGGAGTTGAGTCCACCACCACCCGATGAAATTTGGGTTCATGAAGCATGCGCCATGTGGTCACCAGGAGTCTACCTTGTAGGGAACAAAATCTTTGGACTTGATGAAGCAGTCAAGGATGCTACAGACACTGTGAGTCAGCTGTATTTTTTTTTGAGTTTTAACCTTTGCTTTCAGCCATGTTTTCAGTAGAAACGTATGTCATAATTATTTTGATGAAAGATTATGTAAGCTTTACAAAGACAGATGAAGATCTGTTATTTTTCCTCAGTAAAAGATTTCATCAAATTGTATTATTTATTTTTAGGGAGAAGGCTTGGCAATTTAGCAGAATCTTTCCTTAGAAGTTCAAGTGAATATTAGTAAACAGGATATAAACATAATACATATTTGCAATGTGATGAATTGTGGAAAAAAAAATGTTTTTACTTGATTAGGATGTATATATATGTCAGCCTTTCAGCTCAGTGAATAAGAAGACAGAGTAGGCTGTAATTGTCTACTGAATTTTTAATCCCCAGATATCGTTTTTTTCTGTGTTCTGTATCTGTTGTTTGTTTTAGCAGCACACTAAGACAGCTGTATGAGCAAAGCAAATTATAAGCATGACAGCTACTGTTGAGCCTACTTTTTCAATTTAGAAAATCTGTTTTTTTTTTGTCCAAGGTCAGCTGTCAGTGAGTGATTATTATGCTTGTTGGCAATTCTATTGCATTTGGCATAAACATGTATTTTAAATGAAAGTCGATTTTTCAGCAGTAGATCAAATGTGACAAAATACTAATTTCCTAATCCCTGTTGACTGACACATCAAATTTTTTATTTCTCGAATTACAGTTTGTATAACTTGTGGAGCTGATCTGTTTTGTTGTTGTTGTTTTTTTTTTCAGGTGTGCTCTGTGTGCAAATCAAAGGGTGCTATGATTGGATGTCTGCACAAGGGCTGCTCTATGAAATACCATTTTATCTGTGCCGTAGACAAAGGTAAGTTGTCTTGTTTCAGACCTGCCATTTATTCCGATTTTATCGGAATATTCCAATTTTTCCCCCCAATTCCTGTCCTTCCGATTTTTCCGATTGCCTGCACTGTATTCCAATCTTTTTTTTTGTTTCACTGACATTGGCCCGGCCCTGCCTGTTTTGAACTGTCTCGATTTCGTTTCGCCGGAAGTGCCAGATGACATTTTAATTTTACATCGTGTCAGCCTTGTGAACTCCAGTTTCAGTTCTCTGTCTTGCAATCACTACCGTTACCGCGACTCTCATAAGTTACTGCCTTGTCCGTTAAAGAGCTAAATTTATAATATCTGGTTCCAACAAGATCTACATCGGGAATAGGCAATCTTTCGCTTCTTGTGGCAAGCCCAACTCGCATGCTTTGTACAACTGCCAACGGCTCCTTTGTTTAGATTTTAGATCTAGATCTAGAGTCTAGATGTTCGACTAGGCCTACTCTTATTCCTTAGGGTGGGCGTTACAGTAGACTTGGACCAGTTAGATGAAAGTCTAGTCTTTTATTTATTTTATTATTATTCAGAAATAATAGG
>JBCEWB010000012.1:1312102-1332029 GCA_039654565.1 Peronia peronii | reverse complement strand
GTTTTTTCCCCCCCCCCCCCCCAAGAACATGATCAAAAAGATATATAATGATCAAAAATGAATGAAGAAGAAGAAAGGCAGTTTGGATTTTGGATATATGTCCATTCTTTTGTGGCTTTCAGTGTTCTGGAGGAATGATAAAGCAAGAAACCATTATAGCAAAATTTTATGAATGGCTGGATATCTGTGGCAGAATGGGAAGCATCACTTGATTGTTGAGCTGGTCTGTAAGAACTGCTGCCATCAGGTAGCCATTACCTGTATCAGACATTTAGAGAGAATGAGAGACAGGCGTGGGAAGGAAAAAAAAGAAAGTCTTGTGTGTAGGTGGATAGGCTGGAGAAGAGTACAGAATGGACAGCCCCAGAGAACAAAGAAAGAAAGGAAAAACATGACCAGGTGGAAATTGGGCAGGGAAAGAAAATTGTTGTTAGAGAGGGAGGAGAAGGTTACAGAAGAAAAAAACAAAATAGGGGAAATAAAGGAAGAAAAAATCCAGTGAATCAGACATGCAGGATAAAGGTGTTCTAAATTTAGAAGTGTGAGCAGTCCATGTATTTGTTCACAAGGGAGAACATTCTTAGTCATTGAGAAGAGAGAGAACTGGTGAAGATCACAGCTCCCTCCGCCCAGTATCTGTTATGTTTTTACTGGTCTTGCCCCCTAACTGTTTCTATATTTACCTTACCTGTATATGTAAGCCCTGGTGTCTCACCTCTGTTACTCACTCTATATGTCAACACCCCAGCTATTGCTATAAATAAATCTCAACATGTGGTAATCACTTGGAGTGGATAGGTCCATTTATGCTCTGTCTTATGCTAGTAAATTTTAACGATGAAATTAACAAATCTTCTTTGAACCCTCTTTCTGAAACAGACATACTACTAAAATTTCCCCAAAGTATTTATGAATAACTAAAGTGCCTTGAGCAGAGTGTTTGCAGATAATAATGGATGGTTAAAAAAATGTGCATAACAATAACTTGCCACACATATTATTTATTATCTATTTGTGCCATGAAATTGTGATCAAGATCATTATTAAATATACCAAGTGCTCTACTAATTATTTCTTGTCCCTCCAAATTTCTTGTTTCATTCCTTCTCTGCTCTTAGTTGTTCTGAATTTGTCTGTCATATCAGAGACAAAATTCCTGTAAATTCTTGGTTAAATAAAAAAAATAGTTTCAATCATAAAAAATACATAATGCGTTACTTCCATCCAGTATACTCAAGGAAAATGGAAAGCGACTTACCTATATAACTTCAGTTATGTATAAACTTATCGCTTGAGGTGCAGAACTTGAATGTCACGCCTGTTTCATTTTTGTGCTGATCTGATAGCTTTCTTACAGTGTAGTCTATTTTCTTCCGCTACTGGAATCACAGCTTTGCTTCGTTTTTTTTTTCCTTTTCATAGCTAAATTTTTGCAAAATCCATTGTCTACCCACCATTTGCAGAACTTTTGCAGCAGACTCTATGATACTTATTTCTTTGTGCATGCCACAGATTTAAAGCTTGCAAACAAAAATATTTGAATAACAGTGCCTTAATAAACTGACTGCCATTAACAGGCATATAATAGCGATGGATAAAAAGTAAACTGTCATTAATTTGTTTACTTCAGAAGTTTCTGCAGACTATACAGTTAATTTAATGCAAGAGGAATTGTTTTCATTTTTGGCCTGATGTTAAAGCTTCATGGAGGCCTAGATATAAATTTTAAAAGTTCATATGCTCAGAATCATTCTTATACCACACACTCAGGTGTAGGAAGAAAAGAGTATACATCAATTGCTGTAAAGGCCTATGAGCATTTGATGAAAATCGTTAAACAGTTATAACTTTAAGTATTTTAGAAAAACAACAGCTATCAAATCTTCGTCATTCAAGTTGAAGGAGCAAAGAAACAGATTGTTCTGATCGTAGGCATGTCTGATATTGAAAATGTTCTCTCTTCTTTTTTCCCCTTTTTGTGGACCCACGATTGTCCTCTCCTAGAACAAGGATTTCAACCTTGTAAGTACCGCCCATGTACGACAATCACCCCCACCAAGTCACCACTTTGGCCACCTCATCGCCATCATACCTTTGTCTTAAACCATAAGCCATCCAGCCCATCCATCCATTCACCCATCCTGCCATCCATCTACCCATTTGATCATTCCTGTCCATTTTGTTGTTGTTTATCATTGAATTGCTTTTCCATGGATTTTATCATGTTTTTGTTCAAAGACATTTTTTAACATTTTTAAAAATTAACTCAAATTTGCTGTTTTTTTGGGGGCTTAGTGTTTTTCAATCCTGTCTTACCTATGAACAAATCTGTTGATATCAGTTGGTTGTCCAGCACATAGACAAGGTTGATTTGCTATTGACATAGACTGCTGATACTTCTCAGGCCTTAGTAATGACTAGAGCCACAGACATAGTCTAAATAGAAACCATTTTCCAAAATAATAACTGTCAATGAGTAAAATGCTTCATACCTACTATGATATTGTCTCAGTTTTGAAAGGAATCCCATTTTCCCCGCCTACTTTTGAGCATTTCTTTAATGTATTCATATAGACTGTTCTTTTTTTCATTAACCTTTACAATTTGTTGTTTGAGAGGGGAAAGGTTACTGAAAGTTTATTTTCTAGATGTTTCTTTTGACCTTCTATTTGACTATTTTTAATAGATATTTCTTTTGACCTGGTATTCTACCATTCTGGTTAATACCTGCTTTAATTCTGGTGTGAACATGATTTTGTTCCAAAGTCATTTAATGAGACACAGACCTGAGAGAAAGAGAGGCTTAAGCATGAGAAGAGCCATTTCTGTATCATTCTTAATTTGTGAGCCTGGGGACATCTTTTAATGAACTCATCTATCATGTTGAATCACTAACCTGTGTTAAATTAATTGTTTAGCCTTTTCACATTGATGAACAAAAGCATGCCATTTGCTATGTCTGAAAACAAAGAAAAACAACATAGTGTAGCCACGTGACGTACAATCATAGTTAATGATATGGTGCTTTTGAAATTCATCAATTGTTGTCTGTTGCTTTGTATGGCATCCTTTATGGACAGAAACTTTCACAGCCAAATATTTTCTTCTCTTCATCTTGCTTTTTCTTGTTCATTACTTTGTGGAGTGAAAGGGTTAATCTGAGATAGTCACTGATTTGGTTTTCAAGCTTACACGAAGGAAGGGCATTTAACAGTGATATTATTGATAATATGCCCTTTTCATCACATAAATGTTTTGGTGTCTAGATGTGCAGCATTGCATGTCCTCGAAAGTTCATATCCAGTGGCTGGTTTCTACTGTTGAGCTTGTTACAAACTCTTCGTACTTTTATAGTGTGTGCAAGTCTTCATGGCTCATTAACTGTTGTTTGTATTTTCTCTTTTCTCTGTTCTTGTTCATGCCTTTCATTGCATTTGTTTAACTCATCACTGGTATCTTTTTGTCCTCAGAGTTGGAATGTCATAATGTAATCGAATATTAAAACTGAAAATGAATGATGGTATTATGAGACAGATGAACCAGATATCAGGCTCCTCTCTGTCACAGCAGTGGAAAGATAAAAACAAACAACAACAATACATGCATATATTGAAAAGGATGGTTTTAGCTAAAATGGGTTAGGGATGTGTAAAATCAATAGAATGGGTAGAAAAATATGCAGAGACAGGGGAAATTGTCATCATTTCAGGCATAGCTGATGACAACATTAAAGGATTCTGTCAACTATTTCTGAATACAATCCCATGTTTATGTAATGTGCATTATGCTGCTTTGATTGTCGTCGTTTAACCATAGCTATTGTTTGATGACATTATGAGATTGAATATCCAGCAAGTTTGTCTATAGATGTAAATTGTTCCCGGGTAGATAAAAAATCATGTTTGTGTGCACAGAATGAGAAAAAAACCCCAACAAAACAATGTAAAACCCATGTGATATTCACATTTCTTGCTTATATGTCTACATTGTAACTAATTTGTGTTATAAAGTGTGTGAGATGCTGTTAGCATTGTGAATTTTGATATCCACAATGGTCCTGGCTGTAGATGTATTGTTCCAATGTAAATCTGTGGACATTCTTGTCACTCCAGGGAGAGCTTGAGAACCAGCTGTTGCAGGCCAACCCTATTCTGGAAGCCTTTGGTAATGCCAAGACCATCAAGAATGACAACTCCTCCAGATTTGTGAGTAGACCTAATTGTACCTGGTAGTGTCAAGCTTTTTTGTCAGTGTATTATTAACACATTTTATTAAAATATCACTAAAAAAAAAAATCTTCTTTTTGTTATCTCAAAATGTACTGCGGAAATAATTTTTTAAAAAATCATCATTTTGTAAAGTATAACTTTATAAGTCCATGAAATTTACTTCAATACAAAAATTTAACATATCTGCATGAATAGATAATTGCAAAATATTTATCAGTAATTAAATTCAAGAAAAAGTGCAGATACATGTTTTCCTTCCTTTTTAGACGCAGTTGTTTACTTTTCCACCTTCAATTTTTGTTCATTTTGTCTCCAGGGCAAATTCATCCGTATCAACTTTGATACATCAGGCTACATATCAGGAGCTAACATTGAGACATGTATCCTTTTGATCAAAACTACCTGTCTATGGAACTATTTTGGTGCCATATAACTAATGTAAATATTATGGTTATCAGTGCCTGATTAGGCAAACTTAATTATAACACACAGAGAAAGGATATTATCTTCTCAAGTTATGTGACGTTTGTTTATATTGCTTATAGTGTAAGCTTTTAGACTTGATTTGATTACCTGTTAAATACATTATTCTGAGGACAGCAGCAATACCCAGTCATATTCACAACCACATTGTTCACTGAGAAAGTGAAATAAACTTTCGGTGGAAAGGATTCGTCTTTAACATTATATAGAGTGTTTGTAAAATCTGAACACATGGGAAACATCACTGGCTATTACCTTTTTTTGTGGAGTTATAATGCGTTGGGTTTATGTGAATCTTGCAAAGGGAATTGAATTTTGCTTCATAAATGATGGAAATCATATTGAAGATTGTATATCTTAATATTTAATATTCCAATGAAATCAATTTTTTTTTGTACTTGTTTTATTGAAATTTTACCTTTGTGTCCACATTTTGTGGACACCCTGCAAAATTCGATGCCCTTTGCAAAAGATTCACACAAACATATAATACAATTCCAGAAAATAGGTTATACCCAATGATATTTCCCGTGTGTCCAGACTTTAAGGACGCCCTCTAGGAGTGGAACATCAGCAGCCGTAACCACATTAAGAGTCACTATGGTTACACTTAGCACAGTACACCATGTCTCCATTTTTTTCTTGTACTTTCACAACTCTGTTTGACTGATTGATTGATTAAATTTGTTATTAACTGTGACAGTGCAGTCCTTGTTATTGCCCTGGACATGAACACAACAGTAGCAATCATTTGAAAATACATCGTATACAAGTGTGTTTTGTATTTTGACAAGTGTAATTGTTTGTTTGATTGACTTTGATTATAATAGTGGCATTGTGGTCTTAGCTTATTGCTCCTGACAGAACATATTGCATAAGTTGGACTAAAAAAGAATGGGTAAGTGAAACATTGAGGAGAGGCTGAGAATTGGTAAAGGTATATGCATATGCTCATGTCTCCTACGAAATGCCATCCTCGACATTTCAGGGGTGACATTTCTTCCCACTCTCCTTGCTCCGTCATGTGTTCTGCTCTCTTTCCTCTCTTCTTCTTGACATGTAAACGTATCTTACTGTGGTTGACACAATATAGGTGTGATTGTGCTGATACGCCATTAGACCCCAACACAGAAACGCAGCACATGCTCATGTATTCTGCCTTAATAAATTGAAGATCTTCTTGAGAAATCAAGAGCCGTCAGACAAGCAGAGAATGAGAGAGCCTTCCACATCTTCTACCAGTTCCTTCATGGAGCTACTGCCCAGCAAAGACGTAAGTACTTCATTATGAAAGTAATTCATTGTGATCCACTGTATCTAGATTGTTATCACTCTATCATGGGATGTAGTCTGTGATCTTAGAAAGCAACGGTCACAGTTTAGCTGTTAGAGCTGTTGTATCGGGGGATTGGAAATCAGTTACAGAGATCAAAGTTCATCAAAGAACTGGGAATTGAAAGGACCTTTGTTTCGGTTGGTCAGGCAATCAGTACTTAATAAATGTGAGAAAGTACCCAAACCTCAAAACCTGTCCTGGGGGGGGGGGAATATCCCCATTGAAGTGCAAGGAAAGCCTTCTGAGAAAATCACCATCGAGTGGTTGAAGGTATATACAGTTGTGTGTATCGGCAAATATGAAATCATATGTGGCCAACTCAGTAAGGTCCTGTCATATATCCCTGTCAAATATTTATGTTTCTTCTTCTTTTTTTTTTTTTTTTTTTACTACACCACTTCCAAAGACGTCATTATTTGCACCTTGTTTTTACAAGTGCAGTTTTATTTAGTAGGACTTTGATGTTGAATTCAGTATTCACCATGTGAGTAAAGGTGCACTAATAAGAACGTAACTAACTTGCACACCAGAATTTGCTGTATATCTGGTAGTGATGAGGAATTAGCTAAGCAGTCATAACAACTATTCAGTTTGCTGGAAATGACAAGAGATAGCTTTGACAGTAGCACTGAAGGTCACTAACATGCTAGAAATATGAATTTATTGAACAGTGATTTTGGACATCATTAACAGTAACGTATGATAATTAATTGTGTTGATTATATTTATGATATGAATAGTAGAATAGAGAATTGAAGAAAAGCTTAAAGTTTTTTCTGAAATATAAGTTTACTAGTAAATTATAACTTACTCAGATCACTAGAAAAGTAATTTAACTGCAGGTTACAATTTTTTTTCCACAGAGGAATTCCTTCTTGAAGATTGGTCCAAATACGCCTACCTGACCCATGGCAAAATTTTGGTCACTGGTGTTGATGATGCTGCTGAGTACAAAAATCTCTGCGAGTCCATGAACATTATGGGTATTACACCAGACGATATTTCTGGTAAGCATCTGATATGCACTAAGACAGAATGGCAGTTACTAGAAATCATTAGATCAAACAATCTTGGAACTAGAACCACTATGCAGATTAAAAAGTTAATGATTGTGTAGAGCTTACAATTATACTCTGCCAAAAATAGTGAAAACAGAATCATACTCCTCACTCTCTGGGGAAATGGTATATACATAAGTATAGTAAATTATTATGGTTTTTTATTACACTTGATATCTTGTTGTTTATTTACACATTTTGTATGTTTGTTATGAAAATACTTTGATTGATAGCTGCTAAGGGCAATATCAGGCAGCATGACCAATTTAAGATTAAGCCCAAATCTGGAATGGAGCATTTTTGAGTCTTTTACTAATCGGAAGACGGAAAGAATCAAAGACACTTTGTGTCTTTCCTTTCCTTTCAGATCTGTTGCAATTGCATTAACATCAGTCACATTTTTCTGTCACAGTCCCAAATTGTAAAAGTTATCACTATGTGATAGTAATGTTTTGTATAATGCAAGTCTATTCTTGTGGTTAAATTATAGTTTCATATTTTCCTCAGCTGTTCTGCGCACGGTCTCTGCTGTTCTCCTTTTGGGCAACATGCAGTTCAAACAGGAAAGAAACTCAGACCAGGCCACCCTGCCAGACAACACAGGTTTGCCAGCTTTTGTGGCTGTGTTGGCCTTAAGTCAATGATTATATAGTTAATTAGCTCTAGCACGAACCAGTGGGTCCTGATGTATAAAAGGGATAATATGAGGAAATGGAACACTCTTTTAAAAAAAAAAGAGAGAGAGAGGGGATAAATTAAGCATGGAAGATTGAGTAGTAATAATAAAATAATTGTATTCTATAGCATAAAGTCCTTTAACCAAGATAGATTGTAAGATTTCACCAAAAGGAACATAGTTTCAGTTTTTATTAAGCATGTGATATTAAAGTGCTGAATTTGGATGCAAGAAATAATTTTGTTAGATCATGAATTTTTAACAAAATGAAAGCCATCAGTGAGTTCATTTGTATCAGTGTAGTTTACTTGTTATTAATAAACAAAAGCATTTGCATTTTTTGACGTTTTCTACCATATTCTCTGCTGGGAGAAATACATTAGATCCCATAATAGAGCAGCCCAGACATATTAACCTTGTCAATGCGATGTTGACATACAGCGTACATCTGAATATGTCTGAGGTCCAATGCACTATTGATATACAGTTTACGTCATGGTAAAACTCTGTCTTATGGTGACCTATGCTGTACATCAATAGAGCATCTGGCCCCAGTCATATTATGACATACGTTGTATGTCAACAGAACAGTGAAGGGGTTTTAAACTCGACAGAAATGATTTGCATTGTGATGGTCCACTGGTGATTCTGCCCCTTTGATGAAATTTTCTTAGCACTGGGGGAGGAAATATGCGTGGCAGTGAAGGGGTTAATATAGCTCTTGTTTCCCATCCTGCATTCAATTTAAATATGAATGATTGAAGTTGTGTAAAATCATTCAAGTGATTAAAGTTTGCTTGTAATAGAAAAAGCTCAGTAGTTGGGGCTGGATAGTCTTGACTTTATTCACTCAAATGTAATTGCTGATGCTGATGTGTTCACAGTTGCCCAGAAAGCATGTCACTTGTTAGGTGTCCCTGTCACTGCACTAACCCAGGCATTCCTTAAGCCAAAGATCAAAGTCGGCAGAGACTATGTAACCAAAGCCCAAACCAAGGCACAGGTGAGTGTCCCAAGCACTGACAGAATGTAGGAGAGTGCTGTTGTCATGGTGTAAAAGTACTGACAGGATAGAGAGAAGAACATGTAGGAATTGAATTTTGGCAAAAATGTACAAAATCTGACGGGGAAAAACCAGTGTTGACAATGTTGACATAATTGATGTAGTTTGCCAGTTTTAACTGAACACTTAAAATTCAAATGGAATGCTATTTATTGCCTCGAAGAAGGACCAGTAGGTTTGAACATTTAAACAGTGACATGAGATTCAAATGTTTAACTCATTCAGTTCTACAGATTGTTGTTTGTTTTTTTTTAGTGCATTGAATTAGTTGTCAATAGACAGTCCATCTTGAATTTTAGGACATTTGTTTATAAATTGGAATATTATTCTCCTATCACTTACGGATTTGAAAATTATTGTAACTTAGTAAGTAAGAACCTTTAAGATTAAATACATATCTTCTTTTAGCGTCAGACTTGGTATCCGTTCTGCAGTGAAAAAAGTTGGTGCAAAGACAGTAATAAAAACAGTATTTATTTTTTTTTTTTTGTTTCTGGTCATCTGATGCTGGTCAGTAAGCAATACAGGGAATATTTTTTTGGGGCTACAGAAAAATAATTTAAGAGAGTAAAAGTTTGCTGATCAGAATAATACATAATGTCATTCATTACTTAATATTTGTGTGATTGTTCGAGGATACTATTGAGGACAAAATTTGTAGTTTTTTTTTTTTCCTTCAGATTATCTTGAAATGTTTTAAATTTTTATTATTATTATTTTTAAAAATTTTATATTGTCCTGAAAGAATATTTAACCAAGTCTGCGTCTCATAGGTGGAATTTGCTGTGGAGGCCATTTCAAAAGCCATGTATGAGAGACTTTTCAAATGGATTGTGATGCGCATCAACAAATCTCTGGATCGTACAAAGAGACAGGGTGCAAGCTTCATTGGCATTCTTGATATTGCCGGCTTTGAGATCTTCAAGGTAAATATTCTTGAGTATACCAGTGATTCACTGACTGATTTCAGAAGTGATCTGCAGGAAACTTGGAAATATATCATGCGTATATTTTATATAAATATACATAATATATTCATGTTAAAGTTCTCCCCATTTTCTGTTGTTCCCCATTTTTGAACCCACAGGTTTAAGCCATGTGTCCCAGGAAATTTACATCTCAGCTACAGTGGTGCAAGTTATCTTTTATTGAAAAGGCAAAAGTAGAGAACCATTATGTGTGGATAGACATGCATAATTACATTGACTTTGAAACATTGAGACAGGTGGAATAGGGTCAAAAGAACAGATTGCTCAGGAAAGATCCTATTTATATGTGTTAGTTTGCACCACTAAATGTTAGTTGCAGCACCTGTTTCTTATGTGTAACAAAGAGTTGCGTGGAATGGAGCCTTTATTTTAGATGAAATGAACATAACCCCAGTGCACTAAAACTGTGTTGTCCTCTTCCACCCTTCACCCAGACAAAGGATAAGGTAAAACACTGGATGTGACACTTGTTGGCTTTTCAATTGGAATGCACTCTTCTCTTAAACTGACGTACTACAAGTGTGTTGTATATCACATGTGAGCATGGAGAATGCCCAGTGTTGTGCAGAAACCCAGCGTTCATCGACATCAGCGCCGATAGACCCCTGGCTATTCCATCCCATATTATAGCTAAGCTTTACTAGTCTCTGATACTACTGTAGACCACACATCCCCCATTGCTTTATGGAAACCTCTAATCCTATTTAGAGCAGTTGGAATCATGCTCTATATTGTAACACTGACACAAGCCATTTGATATAATAGTCAGCCAGGCCTATCACTGTGGTGTTGAAATGGATATTTGTATGTCCGAAATCTCATGTTGGTCAGAGCAGGCGAGCCTTTTTTTTTTCCCTCTGTCATATAGAAATCCATTATTGCTGGTTAAAATTTGCATCAATGTAGAATCCCCATGATGCAGAAACTTATGTCTATCCATATGATATACACTCCTTAAATGCAGAATAGTTTTAACAGTACTACCATTTTGGACCACTGCTCTGATCTTTGCAGAAACCCTGTAGCTGTTCATAGTTTTCCTTTCTTGCCCTGTAAATGGCTCATTGTTATGCCAAATTGATAGCGAACATGGATAGAACATTTGTATATAGAAAGCTACAGAAGCCATCTGTTTGGGCTGTAGATTACATTTTGACCTGAAACTAAAGAGGTGCTTAGGTAGAAATTTATTATTCAATGTTATGCAGAAACACAGTAGCTTCTGTTACAAACTGAATCATTTGTAGGCTGTGTCATACATTCACAAGTAGGGAAACTCAGTGGTATACTTAGTCATATCAGTTTGTCTTGCTGAAACCCAGTCCCCTTCAGATCAGGATGAGTCATTTTCACTGTCTGTTTCCTTCTCTCATCAGCCTTGTGCTCATGGGTAGTGTAGGTTGTGCCTAGTGGTTATGCAGAAACTTTCCACCACCCTATTACTGTCCACCTTTCCTTTCTGACATTGCAGTCTTCACTTTTTCTACCTTCCAATTCTGCCTTCCTGCCTTCTCTATCAACATTATTAGCAATACTTCCAGATTGGCATTTATCTGCATTTCTCTTCTCTCATTACTGATACCTCCTGCTTTTTCCTTCCATCTATGACACTTCACACTTTCTCATGGTCTCAGGCCTAAGAACAATTGTTCATACCTACATGTATGCAGAAACTCCACTGGTACTTTTCTGTCTGTCTCATCTTCATTCTGATATTTTGCTCTCCTCTTTTTCCATTCTCATAAGACAATTGATTTTATAACATTTCAGTATAGCAAGCATTGTACGTGGTCAGTAAACGTCACACTCATGAGATAATTGCCAAAGTCATATTTGGCTATTTTGAGAAAAATGGGAATACCAATTTCATTCCACCATATAACAGCTTACACGTTTAATTTTAGATAGTGCAGCAGCAATAGGAAACAATATTTTTAAGAGCATTGAAGTGAAGGAGACTCAAAGTATTCATCTATGGTCTGAAGTTAATTTGGCCCCAAAATGACTTAGGCAGCTATTGTATGAGCTTGGTGAAAGACAGTAATAAACAACCACCTGTACACATATTATGATGTAGCAGAATCTCTGTTGAAATTGATATTTTATTGTGATGTGGCACAGTAGTTCTGAATAGTGTGTTCAACTCTCATGTCAGCAACAAAGACAGGTCACACCTGGCTGTTGACAAATACGATATCTGAAAGTGCTACATTCTAAATTTTAATGTCATTCATTGCATGCCAACTTACCTGTCAAGCCCTTACCATTTGTTATTTGCTCTGTGTCATTTTTGTGTATATATGCTATCATTATGTCCACCACTACACTGTAGATAGGACATTTTTCAAATATTGACTTATGGTCAAATCTGTGTCCTAGACAGCATCATGGTCTGGTAGAATCAGGTTCTCCCATGTATCAGCAGATCATTTATGGCTTTCAGTGACAGTCATAGGAATAAGATAACCAAATACTTTTGAAAGAGATTGTGTGTCTTTACCACAGTCTTTTAACATACTCTGATTTTGTAGCCTAGGGATGGTTCAAAAAGATGGAAGGCGGTGAGGAAATGTAATTGAGAAATTTTTCAGAACATTTGGTGTTTCAGTTTTGTTGGACTCTATGTTTTAAGGATTTGCCAAACATTTTGTTGAATATCAAGAAACTGTTGATGAGTTTTGGCAATACAGGAGCAATAATTATTAAGATATTTTGCCATTGAGCGAGATTTTCTTTGTGTGCTTTGTTCAAGGAGTAACCTTTAAGTTGAAAGTCTGCTTTGCATTGTATGCCAAGAAGACAGTTAAACCTGTTGTTGCATGTTTGTGTTTTCCCTGGCACTTAAAGCAAGGTGTTTTACAATTATATTTCTTAAAAAGTTTTGTTGGTGTAGTTCATTATTTTATTTTGTCACACTTTGCTTAAAGCTTATTTGTTAATAAATTTAAAGATAAGAACTGTAGGTCTACTTACTGTAAATGCTTTTGAGATGACAGAAAATGCTCTAATATCTTTGTATGACAATAGTTACAAATGCCTATTAGTGAACATAAAAACATAACTTATTTCAAGTGTGCTCCTTGTCTTGCAGAAAATATAGCTACTTGCTTTTTCTTGCAGTTAATAATAATGTGCAGATTTGTGGAAAATAATGTTCTGTTACATTTCTTTTAATCATAGACTTCTCTGTGGATGGACGTAGTCTCCTCCACTATTTGTTAGCTATGAATTTACTGTCTGTGGGGTTGTATGGTAGAGTGGTCTCTTTATCTTCTAGTATGACCTGAGGCTATGACAGGTTTTGCTCACATTCTTGCTTTAGTTAAAAGTATTCATTCACCTTCATGGATATGTTTCTGAATTTTAAATATGAGAAAAATCTTTGCAAGTCAAAGAATAATAGACTGGGCATTAAAGCACTTTTCCCCACAGCAAGGGCATATTCCTTATTTGCTGGAAAAACCAAACTGTTTCAGCATCTGATTAAAAATAGCCTTTGATAAATTGTAGGTGAAGACTGTATTTCTTCACTAGGCTGTAAATTTCTGTTGCTGTTTTAGATTTGATTTTGTCTGCCAGTCAGTCATCTTGAAAGGGTAAAACCGAAGATTATGTGACAATGTATTCTAATAAAAAAAAAAAAAAATGAAGAAAAAAGAGGAAGACAGCAGTGAAAATGCTATGTCCCAAAGCCCCCCTCATTTTATTTGGATTATTGAAATCATGGCTAATCTGATGCTTTGTGGTGTTGCAGATGAACTCATTTGAACAGCTGTGTATCAACTACACCAATGAGAAGCTTCAGCAGCTGTTCAACCACACCATGTTCATTCTGGAGCAGGAAGAGTATCAAAGGGAAGGAATTGAATGGAAGTTCATTGACTTTGGACTGGATCTCCAACCCACTATTGACCTGCTGGAAAAGGTGAGGCACAATGTGATTTAATTTCCTGCATCCAGTTCTAGAATGGAGGCAGGAAATAGAAGAGATGCGTACTTTTTGAGGTTTGCTGTTAAAATGGTTTTAAGTGAAAAAGAAAAAAGATAATTAAATTTAAAAAAAAAAAAAAAAAAAGTATATATATATATATATATATCATGAAGATTATTGTAAAAAAAAAAAAAAGAGGAAAATTAGAGATCATAGACAAAAGATTGTCTGAAAATGTATAATATACACTAGTTTGTAGAATTTTTGTCTGGTATGACATGTAAAATTCATGGACAGACAGGATGATTATCCTAGTGTCTGATTTATTTTTAATTGTAAGTTTTTATCCAGGGCAAAAGGGATCCTTGAACATATGACATTTTGCCTGTTGAAAATGGAGAAAAAGGGTTTCTCCTATGTTTGCTATGAGTGATTCTGTTAAGCAGCTGAGGAACTATTTCTGTACTTGTAGTCCATGATGGTGATGGATGTGATGAAACAAGTATTAACTTACGTGTTTGTTGCAGCCCATGGGCATCTTGGCCCTGTTGGATGAAGAGTGCTGGTTCCCCAAAGCCACAGACAAGACATTTGTGGACAAGCTCCTGGCTCAGCACACAACCCATCCCAAATTTGAGAAGCCGGACTTCAGAGCAGATGCTGACTTCAGTCTCATTCACTATGCTGACAAGGTATGTGGCCAACAGTGTGTGAAATTTGATGTAGTAGACAGGGAACATTGTGTGCAGTTTGAATCCTCTCCTTACCATAGACATTGTGAAGTCTTTCCGACTCTTAGATCTTGCAATGCAAGTTAGTCAAAACAACTGCAAACTTGCGGATGGAAGTGTAAAATCTCAGCTGCCAACAGCTGACAAGGATGACTGATATTTAGCGGAGAGAAGACAAGAAATTCAAAGTTCATGGGGCATATTAACAGACGATATATGTAGCAAGTATAAAATATTACAGACTAAGTCTCATCCTTGTGACGGGCAAGTGAAGAGGAAAATATAGGGAATGAGTGATAAATCTGTGGTGTAGGTAGCAGCTGACCAACGAAACTATAAAAACCACATTCATCATATTAATGCCCCCCACTCACCCTTTTCCTGGGAATCAATCATGACCGAAAGACCTCAACTCTCACCAAGATGTGCAACTGAATGGGAATTCCCAATAGTTTAGTGTATGGTCAAAGAGTGTGTGATAGTTTACCAACACACCTCCCAGTTGTCATAGGAAATGACATCATTCTTATGTAGAGAGCAGAGATAAAGGAGTGAAGTAGAAATGGCCTTAATTTTTCTACTGTTGTACGACATGTAACATCACCAAAGCATCAGCAATGTGACATAAAGGAAATTGTGGCCTGGAAAGAACAGGTGGTGGAGGTGGGGAGAGGATTCAGATTATTACACGTAGAGACCGGGAGGGGCACTATGGGTGAGGTGCTGTCTGCGGAGACCAAGAGCTCTGGTAGCTGGGACTGTCTGCACTGGCATAGGCCTATCAGCAGTATGGGCATCCTTGCCATGTGCGTCTGCTGGCAGCCAGTCATAAGTCTGACTGAAATAGAGGAGGTAAGAGATGAAAATAGATGCCCTAAATATGGACTGATTCAGCTTTTATCATTGGAGACCCAGGTGTCCTTTGAAATAGAGCAAAGTAGAATTGGTGCGTAGTTTTTTTTGTTTTTTTTTTTTAAGCTCTTATATCATTGGGGATATGATGTCTTTTAAAAAAGGGGTAGTATGAAGCCGAAGTAGACTTTTCAAGTACAAAAATACTGATGGGTAGATTTTTGCCTTTATTTCATTGTGAATCCGACATCCTGTAGGGAGGAGGGGAAAAAAAGGCAGTCAGAATCTGATATGTGATTCATAAGTACTAAAAGATTGAAGGGTGGCTTTTTTTCTTTCTTATCATATTTTATTGTGAATGCAAAAGGATTTAGAGGGTATTATTTTTTTCCTGTTATTTTTAAATGTCATTGTGGATGCAGTCCCTTGAAAAAAGAGAAGATAAGAATCAGAAATAGGTTTCACCAATGCAGAAGATTAGTGGACGTGGTTGTGTGGATTCATTTTTTATGGGCAAGGTGTTTTTACTTTGTATTTTATTATATCTGCCTCTTTGAGAAAAAAGGAGATAAGAATCTGAAGGAGTCTCAAAGATGGAATGATCGGACAAATTTTTTCAATTTTCAGTGTATTGTTAATGAACTATCACTATTTGTTTTTGATGATAGAGTGGCTCAGACTGGCCTGAAAGAATTGCATTCTTTTTAATTATTAGTGGGCCTCATTGGTATTCTGGATAAATGATATGTTTGGTCACATGTTTCGTCATATGTTTGATGTTTTGGCACACAGAAAAAATTTGGATTCCAAAATCATGAAGGTTTTAGTGTTAAGGTTTTGTTAATTTCAAGAATTTTGAAACAGTCATCTTAGGCATTGTGAAATCTGTACCCCGTCAGAGAATTGCTTTAAGACTTAAAATTGATAAAAGGAAACAACAACAAAGTAAAACAAAAAGCAACAAAGAAACAATAAGGTTGCGCATGACTGAAACACATAGTATGATCTAAACAGAAAGATCTTTGCTTTGGGAATTTTTAGGGCAAACTGTTTTTTGACATATATGGCCAAACTGGATATTTTCAATGCAGCGCAACACATATTACATAGGTCTATTTTGCTGTGTGGGTTTAGCATTTTGTTGCTTGAAAGCTCCATATTTTGGTGGTGTGAAGTGGCTTATGAATATCTTGTTTTGGCTGAGTAAACATAAAAGTCATGTTGTCTTGCTCCCTTGCAGGTGGATTACTCTGCTGACCAATGGCTGATGAAAAATATGGATCCTCTGAATGAAAACGTTGTGTCCATCCTTGCCACATCATCTGATGCTTTCATCGTCAACATGTGGAAGGATGGTCAGTCATCTTAATTTTTGCATTTTTCAGTATTCACGTCGTGTTGAGAATGTGTCTGCCAGATTGCTAAGAAAAGTTTTTCTTCAGATTATGATGGGAAATCACTCATTGAAGATTGAGAGAGGCCCCCATGGTGAAGTTGGGAAAAAAACAAAAAAAAAAACTACAGTTGTTATGAAACTTACATTTACCATGAAATTAGTCTTTGTTGAAAACTTGTAAGGTGATATTTATAAAGTTGATGAACTGATATAGCATGAGACATCCAAGACTGCCCTGAATGTACTGGCAGTTGTACCTTTGAGAACAGTGCATGCAGAGAGTTTTAACAGAAAAGTTTTTATAGTGATCTATCTCCCACAGCACTCACATATGATAGAATTGATAACATTAGGAACCATTCTGAATTCACAGTTGGTATCAAATTTCACTTAGTTATAGATTGTTCCATTACTTTTGCCAGTTTCTTTTGTATATTAGCATTTTTGTAGTTTTTAAGCCTTTGGTTACAAGCTCCATTTGTCATTATAAGAGAATTGACAGAGACTAGTGTGATTGATGCTTGACTTTCTCGTCCACAGCCGACATTGTTGGTATGGGAGCAGCAGCAGCTGTGGATACCATGTTTGGATCTCGTACTCGCAAGGGCATGTTCCGCACGGTCAGCCAGCTGTATAAAGAACAACTGGCCAAGCTGATGGCAACACTGCGCAACACAAATCCTAACTTTGTCAGGTGCATCATTCCCAACCATGAGAAAAAGGTGAGTGATCAGACTGTTTCATTTGACAGTAATTCTTGAAGTTGCAGTTTCTGAACAACAAGATTTGATGATAATAAATTTCTTCTGCAGTAGATGAAGTCACTATTTTTTTTACATACTGTAGAAAGGAGCTAATTAATTTAATTTGACAAATAGATGAGACTTTTCACTAGAAAAGCCCTAGTCTGTGAAACTCATTTAGACAACAGCTGAGAAAGGATGCAAGTGAAGAGCGACAAAGTATTTAACACATATAGTGAATGGTGTTACATTATAGTAAATCAATGCTGTAATCAATTTAGTTATGAGCTGATGAGAACAGCACATTTGTTAAATTTTTAGTAGTAAATTACTGCACTGTTCTGTCTGTCACATAGGAGGGAATCAATTAAAGGGATACATTTAAATGGGGACCTAACATTAATTTGAAACTGAATGGAACTAGTTTTACACCAGCAGTGATGCCATAATCAAGGAATCAGTTTGTAATTTGGTAGAGACCAGTGAGAGAAGGGCCAGTATTTAACTTGAAATTATTTGGCCCCCCCCCCCCCCCCCCCACCAAACAACAGCAAAACAAACAAACCAGGTTTTAATTTAAATGGAGGATGCAATTCTCCCATACTAATGTTCTTATTGACAAATGTATTTTTCCATGGCAGGCTGGAAAGATTGAGTCCTCCCTTGTACTGGACCAACTCCGTTGCAATGGTGTGCTGGAAGGCATCAGGATTTGTCGCCAGGGTTTCCCCAACAGGATTCTGTTTCAAGAGTTTCGCCAGCGCTATGAGATCCTCACGCCCCAGGCAATCCCACGTGGATTCATGGATGGCAAGAAGGCAGTAGAAAAGATGGTGAGCAATTTCTTTCAACAGTAGCAATTGTTGTGCTGGTATAACAGAGAAAAAAGCTTTTCATTTCAAGTGCTTTTCCTGATCCTGTAAAGACTGGGGGAAACTTATTCCAAGCTCCTGCCATCTCATTATGACTTCATAATTTTTGTAAAAAAATAAACATATCTGTAACTGTTGTGGCTCCAGATGGGTTAAAAAAAAAAATTATTATATCTTAAGAGTACATTAAAGTCCATTAGGGCTTGTCATTGTTAGCAGGAGGAAACAGCCACCTTAAATTTTAATGGCACTGGCCAGTTTTATAAGTATGTGCAGCCATTTTGTATTGGCTATCTGTTTAAAGGATCCAGCATGTATTTTACAGCTGCATTCATCAAGAAGAAAAGAATTAATGATTGAAGTAAATAATCTGATTCTGTTTTGTCCAAACACACTGAAAAGTATGGGGGACATGACAAATTGATCAGATGCTACAGTTTGAAAACTCAACAGCCTGTTATTTAGCTGTAGTGTAAGATATGCAAAGTAGTAAACGTGATCATAACTTACAGGCAATGAAGAGACATTTAAACTAAAAATAGATCTAGATTGATATGTTTTAGCTATTTTCGGAGGAGTTATTTAACTTCACCGCTGTCTTTTTTAAAACAGATCAGTGTTTTGGAGCTGGATGCCAACCTGTTTCGCATTGGGCAGAGCAAGATCTTTTTCCGTGCCGGCGTTCTCGCCCATCTTGAAGAGGAGAGGGACCTCAAGTTGACAGATATCATAGTGCAGTTTCAGGCACTGGCAAGGGGGTGCCTTGCTAGAAGGTAATGGGCCTTTCATGAACAGGAGTTTTCAGCATAATTATTGTAGTGGAAACAAAACAATGTCACAAAGACATGTTATTGTGTAGTGAGCTGAATGATAAATATGTATAATGATATGAAAGGCTAGATTGGTATTTTATATATATATTTGTGATTGTGTGAAATGCTGCTTTAATCATATATACAGTTTTTTGTTTGTTTGTTTGTTTGTTTGTTTTGTATAACATACTCCAACAGACATAGACAGTGACATTGTACAGTCTATTCTGCTTTTTTAAAAAAACAACAAAAGAGAAACAAAAACATGAAAGGAATGGAAATGCATTGCTTGAAACAAAGTACCTATGAGGATACAAACTTCATTTTACAGGAACTTCCAGAAACGTCTACAACAGATCAGTGCTATCCGTGTGATCCAGAGAAACTGTGCAGCCTATCTGAAGCTGAGGAATTGGCAGTGGTGGCGACTCTTCACAAAGGTAAACTTGCCAGCTTGGACGTGTCCATCTGCACAGATTCAGCATTGTATTAAAACGCGCTTCGTTTATTAACCCATTACTAGTTAATGCGCCCGTTTGCGCCAGCTGACACATAAGCCCTGTCTTTCTAATGCGCCCGGACGCGCCCGCTATACACGGAAATGACGTGGTTGTTTTGGAACTCATTTTTGGCCGGAAATACGTTAGGTACGTTAAGTTACCGTATATCCCGAGAATCCACGAGATTGAAAGTGAAAGTAGCTTTTTACCGCACATGAATCGGACGAGAAGTCCAGGTGCTGTGATTTTTTGAAAA
>JBCEWB010000012.1:1286245-1301179 GCA_039654565.1 Peronia peronii | reverse complement strand
AAGGACGATGTTGGCAAAAATGTAAGTTGTACAACAGAAATTGTTGCTCTATGGATTAGTAGTTCTATAAATGTCTTAGTTAATTTACTTGCATTTACATCTTACTCAGCGATTCATTTTTCATTTCATTTAGAAAATGAAGTTTGTAGCTCTCAGTTCCTCAAACGTGACAATATGTTGTCAAACTATCGCATATCAGTTGTTGATTGAAAGTTGAACACTTTAGTCCCACAACAAAAATTGCAAAATTGTCTGACTTTTTGATGAAAACAGTTTTTTCATCTCTGCAGATGTCTGTGAGACAGTATGTGAGAGAAGATTGGAAGAAGCTTCATGTCTAGAACCAGACAGAAGCTATATGAAAAACTGATGGTGATGGCAATGCATAGAGCAAGTGCTTTTTTTTTTTTTCTATTCAACAAAAGTTTTTTCTTCAAGTGATTGCCAAACATAAATTCCAGTGGAATCTTGCAAAGTTCTCTTATTGTTCTACCAATCTGATTAGGTTTTGTGGCTAAATATTATGTTTAGACAGATAACATGTCACAAATTTTTAAACAGTTACTCAGCATCAATAATTTACCATGCAATTATTGCTTCAGGTTCATGACTTGGAGAAGTCCAAGCGCTCACTGGAAGCTACAGTGGCAGAGCAGAAACAACAAATTGAAGATCTGGAGGATGAGCTTCAAGCAGCAGAGGATGCCAAGCTGAGGTTAGAGGTCAACATGCAGGCTCTGAGGGCACAGTTTGAAAGGGACCAGGCTGGACGTGAGGATCAGGAGGAGGAAGCCAGGAAATCTTTGCTCCGACAGGTGGAAACTTAAAAACTTATCCTTATGATACATTTCTGTTTGCTCACACTTGTCCACCTAGAACCATGATTTAGTGAGCAGGAATTTTCAATCCTATCTTGCACTGGATAAAATTTTCAAATGTTTGAATTTTCCAAATGTCATATGCTGAACATCTCTATGGTGAAGTATTATAGTGACAATTGTTGTTCAGCAGAGTGGTAAGTTTTATATATTTTGATAATAATAATAATAAAAGTTGGTAAATATTTCGTAAGATTGTCATGTGTTGATGTGTCGGAATCACATTTAGTAAATCACATTTAGCAGGCAGATGAAAGAAGTGGGACAAAGATTTTTTTTAAAAAAAATTATTATTATATTCTTACTTTAACTTTGTGATCATCTGCTGTTCAGGTTTTGGTAATCAGTTAGAATGAAATTGCCCATGTATATTTTGCCTATGTTAGTAAATAGTTGTCTGTATAATGTGAAATGATACAATTTGATCCTGCATAGTGATCAGTAGGTCAATAGAAGTTTGGTTAAATTTTTCCCTACAGCTCCGAGAGATGGAAGCAGAACTGGAGGATGAGCGTAAACAGAAGGCCTTGGCAGTGAATGCTCGCAACAAGTTGCAGGGTGATCTGACAGGCTTGGAGCAGCAGGTAGAGATGGCTAACAAAGTCAAGGAAGATGCTGTCAAGCAATACAAACGTGTAGCAGCACAACTCAAGGACTTCCAGAGAGAGCTTGATGAGGCCAGGCTGGCCCGTGATGAGATGGCAGGAGCAGCTAAGGACAATGAAAAGAAGGTCAGCTTTTGAAAGAAAATTTATTCAGTTGGTGATATTATCTTCATAAACTGGAAAAATGATGGTAAAAATTCATAGAATGCTAGAAAATTCATATCTTTTTTAGATCCGACAAAGGCAGATGTGAATTATTCTCAGTAAGAAAATTAGCGTGAGATTACAATTGTGGGTATCATGATGGATGATGGCGAAGGAAGTGATAAAAATAGACTATGTATAAAATTGTATACCCCAAGTTCCATTAATCTGAGTCTTTCATTTTGACTAGAAGAAAATTGCCAGGGTTCTTAACACACATTTATTCACAAAAGCTCTAGGAAACAAACTTTGATTATTCCTAAATTTTCATTGATTTGGTGTTATCTTAGCCTGAGATAACTTCCCACTGGAGGTTGAAGAACAAATGTATGAGCCATAGACCAGCATCATTTCTTATAGCAATAAAGTATTTGTGGATAAAACCCTTTTATTTGTCTGTTGCACCAATGTAATCCTTGCAGGTGAAGAACCTGGAAGCTGAGCTGCTGAGATTGCAGGAAGAATTGTCATCAGCTGAGCGCGCCAGACGTAATGCCGAGTCTGAGAGAGATGAGCTGGCAGATGAAATTGGCAGCAGTGCTGGCAGCAAGTAAGTGTGACATAGCCCTTGGAAGACTGATGATGTGGCCATGGGTGAACAAGGAGATGGATGGGGAATAGAATTAACTTTGGCCCATGTAAAAGGTTACCATATGGGTCTCAAAATGCTGTAAATATCATAACAAGAAGATGCTGTAATCCATTACTAGGAGAGTGCAATGTCTCCTGTGCCTGAAGAATTTGAAAACAGCGTACAGGCCATAGTTGATCAACACACATGACTGCACCTCAAGAGATTGCCTTACTTAGCTTGTTGATATCATAAGGGAGGAAACAGATGTCCTTGTTTTTTTATTATCGTTATGGCTTTCAATATCTTAATGATTTAAAATATGCCATACTTGGATATGTGTTTCCAGTGGGTTGTTTTACTTAATCTAGCAAAACAAACAGAGATGAACATGACTTCGCTGATCTGTTTCATTCAGACAAGCCCTTTTGGATGAGAAACGCCGCTTGGAGGCCAGAATTTCAGAACTGGAGGATGAACTTGAAGATGAGCACACCAACACAGAACTCATGTCTGACAAAGCCCGCAAAGCCCAACTCCAGGTACAAACTTTTGTTCCAAGATTCATTTCGTCATTTTATCAGAGATAAAGTATCTCAACTTTTGGTTGGAACTCCAGAATGTTACAAGACATCAGAATAAATTTTCTCTTAAAATCAGAATAAATCAATAAAAATCATCATATATTATTTTCCTCATGGTTTAAAATTGATAGAAATGGCATATAAGAAAGAATAATTAATTTATGTATGCCTATTGAGAACAGAGGAAACCTACTCAGAAATGTGTCTGAAAGTGTTTCTCTATAACACGGCATCATGTTGAGTGATCTGTTAACAAAAATGAATCACAATTTCCCTCTGTCATGTCCTGTCTATAGATGGAGCAAATGGCAACAGACTTGGCCTCAGAACGCTCAGTGTCACAGAAACTGGAGAACCAGCGCTTGGCCCTGGAGCGTCAGAACAAAGAGATGAGAGACAAGCTGGCTGAGTTGGAGGGTCAGAACCGAGCACGCACAAAGGCAACCATTGCTGCCCTGGAGGGCAAAGTGGCCAATCTGGAAGAGCAGCTGGACCAGGAAGCCAAGTCAGTCTCACTTTTCTATTTCCACTTCGTCATTGTCAAGAGTGTGATCACTGCCAATAAATCTGAATTTTTTTTTTTTCTACATTTTCTATTCATTTCTTTTCTCTTCTCCTTCTTCTCTCTATTTTAAAAGGGAAAAAAAAAAAAGAAAGAGAAAAGAAAGAAAAAAAAATCTAAAAGCCATTTGTACAGATTACATCAGTGAAATATAATTTCTCTAGCTGCCATAAACATCAATATTGTTCATTAGCTTTATTACAGAACAAGATTTTTTCAGGGACCAGAAAATATGTTTGTCTTATAACTTATTTCCTGCCACTTGAAAATCTACAATTAAGAAAGTTTTAGATTCAAAATTTTGGTTTCCCTCTCTGATGTCAGGAGATGTCCTGTTCACCATGCAGTAACATTGCAGCATGGGCTTTTGATATAATTTATTATATTCTGTTGCATTGATTCATAGAATTATGGCATTGAACTATTTTTGATGTTCCAGAGAGAGAGCTGGCCTGGCCAGGACAAACAGAAAGATGGAGAAGAAGATGAAGGAATTGATGTTGCAAGTGGAGGATGAACGGCGTAGTGCTGATCAGTACAAGGACCAGGTTGGTTAGATTTTCCCCCTCAATAAAGTGTTACCAAATTGTTTTGTATAAATGGATCATTGTACATCTGAAAAGTCGATAACTTTTTACACACACAAAAAAAATCTTGAAGTAGATAAAGAGGGCGGTTGTTGTGCCAAAGAAATTTGAATCTGACTTGATAGTTTTTGTTACGACCATAATTCTCTGTTCTTGCAAAAAGTGATGTCTCTCTGTATCTGAATATTTATTAATGTCTGGGTCAAAACTTTCAGTGCCCTGATTGTAGAACCAAACTGAAAACAATGTAATCATTGGTTAGCCCCGTGCTAGAAACCCATCAGATCACAGGAGATACTAATAGTACACCACAAAAGCCAAGAATTAATTAACCCTAGAAGAACCAAGGGGCCAGTCTGATGAAAGAATCACGTCATACTTTACAGCGGATTTTTTTGCCATACAGTATATACATAGTATATATAACATGATATGATATTGTATGAGTTTGTATAGACCGTCATTTCTTTAGAATATTAATGTCATGGATCACAGACATTCTGATCCTGTGTCAATTTCTGTTGACACTTGAAGGGTTAATGGTTCTGTAATATCTGCAGTCTTTCTCCAAAATAGCCATCCACAGGTAGCTGAAAGACAAAATTCAGAGTGTATCTTGGCCGCATTTACATACTCATGGATGTCCCCATAATGAGCCATTTTGACTGTCAGCCAAATTGCTTATTTTTGCCAATACAAAAGATATAAGGCAAGCACTGTACAGGAAGAAAACTTTGCCTTTTCTCTTATTTTTCTGAAACATGAGGACAGAGAATTTTGGAAAATTCACCATCTACTTTTTTGCTCCTCATGATAATTTTTTCACATCACATCACTTCACATCTTTCAAACGATGGGAGCAAAACTTTTTTTTCCCCTTCTTTACTATGCTTGTTTTGCATCTCTTGTACATGAACTTGGCAAAGAAAAAATAGCCTAGCTGGCTGAAAGAAAACTTATTGTGCCAATTACTTTGATAACTGGCAAGTTTAAAATGTATGCGTTTCGATTCTTTAGGTTGACAAAGTGAACAACAGGGTGAAGGCCCTGAAGAGGCAGCTGGATGAGGCCGAGGAAGAGGTGGCCAGGTCCAGCGGCCAGAAACGCAAGCTGCAGCGAGAACTTGATGAGCAGATGGAAGCTAATGAGGCTATGAGTCGTGAGATGAGCACTCTCAGGAAATATAGGTAGGTGTTTCACCTGTCAGTGATGGAGAGATCTTCCACTCTTAGACCACAGTTGTTTTCCATATCACGTGTAGTCCTTTTCTTTATCCCTGCTGTAGAATTCTTTTTTTTTTTTTTTCCCTCCCCATACGTCTATCTCATGTGTGTGAGTGAAGATATTAATTGTCAAAGTAATCTCTGTGGAGTGGTATCATATTGCTTTCACTTTGTAGGTCACAAGAGTTTTTCTTCAATCATTATGTGAAAGGATCATTTAGAGTCATCACTTCTGAAAAAAAAAAATGCTTGGTGCCAACAACAAGTGAAACTTGCTGATTTTCATAATCTTTATGAAATATAAACCATGGTGCTGGAACATTTTTATGAATGTATAAAGTTTGACTTTGTTCTGGATGCAATTTATGGACATAAATAATAACTCCCAAGTGAAGGGTGTCTTTGGTAATTGTCTTAAATTTTATGATGGGATTGTTTATTAGTGATAGCTAGGCATTTAAAGAAAAGGGGTTTGAGATGCAATATGTGACTGATTATGAGCTCCCCCTACCAAAGATCTTGTCATAGATCATTTTTGTCCAAATCACTATACAGCTCCCAAGGCTTTCTGACCTTCAGTTACCTTTGTTTTTTTCTTTCAACTAACTGGATTTTTTTTATATTGACCTGAAAATATTCATTTTTTAGCATGTGAGTGAATTGAACTATTAAGAAGCTCTGCTTAAAAATTATAAAAGTTGCTCATCAATAAGGGCTGTAACAGCTACAGCAGTTTTCTTTTTTTTTTTTTTTTTTCTTTTTTCTTTAACCATTTGAAAATTGCGTTTTGTTTCAATTTAAATTTTTAGTATTTTGTGCTTCTTATGCTCCTTTTTTTTGTGCTACAGATGCACAACCGAGTAATGATGAAGAAAAAAAGAAAAAGAGTCTGTGCATTTCAGATGCATCGTGTGAACTTGTAAAAGGTTTAATTTCATAGCTCTGACAGTTTTAAAAGTTGATATGATGGAGAGGGGATATCATGGCTCATTCCTAAATGTCATTTTTATGAATTCCACATACTTTTGTCATTGTGTGATTTTTTTTCCCCTCTTTGTTACAATAGCTCACAGTTTTGTATATTTGCTGTTTGTATTTTCAGCGACAGGTAAAAAGAGAGAAAAAAAAAATACAAGAAAAAAAAAAAATAAACAACCAACCAACACTACAAACAAATTATAAATTCCCCACTAAAACATGGGTAAAGCGTTTTGCACTTTCTGTAATGCCTGACGTTTGATTTTTCTTCTCGACTTTTTGAGATACTAGACAAACAACTTGTATTTGCTTGAATAACCTCAGACTATTGTTATCTACTGCCTGACCACTGACCATGTTTGCCTTTTCCAGTAGTAAAAAAGAAAAAGAGTAATGTTGAGACAGGGGCTTGGTAAGACATCTCCCCGCAACTGTCTGTAGCTTGCTTTTAACTTCTTCATTTTCCTTTTTTTTTTTTTTTTTCCCCTGCTTGGAGCCATTTTTCTTTTTTCCTCTTTCACTCTGTATGTTTTTACGGTATGTGAGAAGAGAAATTCGACAGCAAGAACTGTGTACCCAAACTTTCCACGATTTGCATGGGTTTGAAAACTTGTATAGCACATATATCGTCCATCAAGCGGCCTCAAACAGAGCTACCGACAGTTCCCATCTCCATGTCTTGACCCAGAATTCCAGCCCTCTATCCCACATTCCAGGTCAGGGTCTAAAACAAACAAACAAATAAATAGGTCACACACACACACACACACCACACACACACACACACACGCGCGAAATCTCAAGATTTCAAAATTTAGTGTTAACTGTTCAGGGCCAAAATTTTCCTCCGCAGTCTAGTCAGAAGTCAGTGGCAGATAGGTCTTAAGACTAAAACAACTGTGCTGTTCTGTATAAGGCCTATGGTCCAAACACGTTGCCAGCATGGATACATATTTGAACTAGTTTTTGTTTGTGTGCTGGAAATTTACATGGTCATATCTGTGAGAATTAATGTCCCAGATTGTGCCATTCTGACAGATTACAGTTCCAGTTGACATTGCTTGAAATATTTGGCACTGGCTGCAGCCCTGTAAACAAACGTACTAAGAGGGAAAATTACAGTCATTATCAATGGGTCATCTGCATAAGTGAAAAGATGTGAAATGACTCAGAAAAAGATTGTTTTTAAAGTTGGCAGCTCTGTTCTTTTTTGGTACGACAGAACCATTGCATGTTGTATGTGGTGTGCATATTGGAGAATGCAGACTGTTTGATGTTTGTGTAGTATGCAGAATGTGCCCTTTTTCGTGTTTCCTCTATTTATTATAATATGTGTATATGTACCAGTATTGTATATAAAAGATATCTCAAAAATGTTTGATTGTTACTCAATTTCATTACTTCGTCTGGCTTACTTTCTTGACAAGACACAACACAACCACAGTGGGTTAATTTTAATGCATCCTGTCCTCACAACTGCAATGTTTCCCTGAGCTCCCATGTCTTGGTGACCAACTGCGTGTCTGATCCTTACCTGCAACCGTACACTGGATGTCATTTGCTTTATCATGACTGCGGGAGGTGACCACTGTTTTCTCTAGTGCACACAGTCACAAAGACCATATAAAGCAAAGCCTGACTCTGAGGTTCATAGTTTCTGGTTTCTTGCTCCCTCCTCTCACATTGTCTTGTTACTGTACTGTGCAGGCAGTTTGCCACTACTTGCTACTAAAGGATGGGAATTAACAGATCACAACATTTTTTTATTACCTCTCTGCACACCTGTCATAGACTTGATCTGGAAAGCTAATAGCTAACGGGAAGGGGAACAGGACTTGGCTATTCACTATCATCATATTTGCTACATCTCTGTATGTTCTTGATCACCAATCTCACAGTTGAAATTAACAAAAAAAAATTCATTCAGATTAAATTCCAGTTGAATGAAATATGAAACAGATGTATTTTTCATTAGTATAATATAGCTGAATGGGTAGAGTTTTTATTCAGATAGTTGTAGCCATTTTGCCAGATGTTCCTTAATAATTTAATGAAAGATAAGAGAGCAGCAGAAAGATAAATACGTAGTACTAAAAAATGGACAGTCATCTGATATGCCTGCACTAATTTGCCAACAGAGCTGTTATTTATTGAACTGTTTCATTTCATTCTGTGGGTTTATATATTGGTAAAATTCTTGGGCATTGAATGAGAAGACAGAATGTATATAAAACATTTGATTGATTTATTTTCCTTCTGTATGCTGGCATTGTATCTCAGTACCTATCAGCTTTCCTTCGTATTCATTTATTTATTTTATTTTATTTTCCCTTGCTCACAGCTGAGTGGGACCTAATTTGCCTCATGCTTAAAAGTACAACTGTAGCGATTATCCCTTTTTTAATCTCTCACCTAAACTGTGAATTGTCACAAAGATCCCATGATAGCTATTGCATTTGTTGATAGAGGTGGAAAACATTAATCACCTAACAAAACTCCCCAAGAGAAATCCCAAGTGATACTACTGCAAGTTGCATATCAGATGTGAGAATATCAAAATATATCAGAATATTCCAAGTATCTTGATTTCGGAATACCTTGACTCATATGAATCATTTCATAGTGTTCTAATATATATATATGGGTCCCCAATATTCCAACGCAGAGTTCGTGCAAATATGGAATCGGGGAAAAATTCTACAAAAAAGGAAAAAGATATTAGTTTTAGTCATTCAGGACAAAACTTAACTTTTTTTTAACTGTACATCTGAAAGATTTACTATCCAGCTTTCAACTCTGATTGTGTCATCACCAGTGTTGAATGAGTCCTTAGAGTAGTGTGCACAGCATGTGTAATGCACAATGAGTAATGAGATACAAAAGGATAAAAATTACATAGAAAGAAACATTTCAAAGTTAATCACTGTTCTTGTAGGTGAAGCACCAAAAGCAAAATCCTTTTCTTTGGTTGTACAATGTATCTTTTTGTGACCACATGCATAAGAATGTCAGCATGTATTTTTGGTTACTTATCAACCTGTTATTGAAGCTAAGCAATTGCTGTTCTTCTGTTTGAGACACTGTGTCTAGCCAAGCAATATTGTGTGTGATACATGCTGTAGTTGAGCAAATAGTGCTGGATTGGTATGAGTGAGAGGAGGATGTAAGAAACAGTTTGTTTGGCAGCCATAGTTTAGGCACTAAATGGCTGCTTCTTATTTTTAATTTTTTTTATTTTTTTTTTTGTGACCAAAAAAAGGAAATCAGACCATTTTCTTTCCTCATGTTTTAAAGTTTGCTCCGCTGAATATTGTATCTCTCAGGAAATGGAATTTTCATACTTAAATTTCAATCACAGATCCTTGCACTGCATTGATGTATTTAGGGAAAAGAGAGAGGGAAAGTTGTGTTGTGCATAGTTTCAGAGAGAAAATAGTTGAATCATGCAGCCCAGGGAAACTGGTAATCCTCATGATCTCAGTTTCATTACTGTATTACTTGGGGGAGCAAAGTGTAACTTAGTCAGACTTATTGAAAATCAGATGAGCAAATACTCTTGGTAGAGTGAGGTCATGGAGTACCTAATGTGGAGTGTTTTATTCCAGATCCTATGGGGTAGATCATGTTTTGCAGTTAACTTTATTTCTTACATTTTATTTCTTTACAGTAAAATGCTATAGGTGCCTTACTTGTTGTGAGAAGGTTCAGTTATATTACTTTTTCTCATGTTATGTGTACTGCATTTGATAAAAAGTTTTGAAACAGGGCAGAGCAAGGCTATTTTATGAAAGTATCTTTTCATAGTTCTCTGTTTGAATCTATGGTACAAGATTGATAGAAAGGAAGATAGTTGTCAGAGGAGACAGAAGTCCAAACGAGCACTCCACATAAGTAGCAACAACTGTTGTGTTGTTTTTTCGCATTGAAGGCAGAAGTGCTTTAGAATAGAACAGGGCAGTGCTGGTGCTCACTCAGGCTTCAGTTTTATTTTGCTTCTGACATCATGTTTGGATTTTGCGTCTAATAGTAGTAGACTTAAGATAGTGTGTACTATGATGAGCTGATCAAAGATCTGTTAATATCGTGATCTGATTTAGTGAATTTAGCATTTTTTAATATATTTTTTTGTCTTTGTCATAATACAACTGGAGACTTCAAAAAAAATTTCTGCCTACAGAGATCTGATGTGACACGATTAGAGTATATCTTCAGTAAGAGAATCATGCAGATTTTGATAAGATATTCTCAGCTTTGAAAATATCACCAAAGAGATAGTCTTGTTGAAATATGATCATTTAAATAAAGTCCATTTTTAGGGAGAGCTACTTTACTTATGTCCTTGCCTTGTAAACAAACTGAGAATTTATGTATTTTTTTTTTTCTTTCTTCCCCGCCCAGACCGTCTGCGTCCCGCTCTTCAAGGTCGGTGATGTCCTCTCTGCGTGGGTCAGACACTACCCTGGATGAACAAGGCTCAGAGGACGGTCAGGACGAGCAGCAGTCAGAGACGTGAACAGACAGTTGCCCAGTGTCCCAACATTCTCTTCAATGTTGACCTCTCACTCCCCCCATTTTACCAACTGATGAATATCATAACCAAAACTGGATTGCTTATTATTCACAGTTTATAAATATAACACATCTGACAAACTGCATTTTGTTTTGATTCTTTTGTTACTTTTCATAAAGAATGGACCGCAGAAAGGGAAACAAATCACATCAGGTACTACATAGTGTGTGTCATTTAGTTTTTTTTTCTCTACAAATAAGGTTTGAAGTACTGCTCAAAACTTAAACTGATTTTTACAGAATGCTCAGTTCAGTTCAGCTCAGGTTGGCTTGGCTGTTTTGTGTTTCGTAACAGCTAGTGAAATGGAAAGTTGATAGACAAAACTGTAAAATTGTATACTGCTTTTGCTTCTTTATATTGCATGCAGTTGATGATCAAGTTTCAGTGAGATCAAATTTCCAGATTTGTTTGTTGGATATTTGTGTTTTGTCCCAGGTGTTTGCATCATCAGAGCACATAATACACATACTTTAATTTTGTCAATCACCTTTGACCCATTGAAGGCCTGGCTGCGGTGGTTTGAGCATAGACTCAGAAAGGCAACCATGATTATATATAGACAATATGTTGGATTTTATGATTAGAATAGATTGCCTCAATTGTTTTATCTATACACATACATATATATTTATATAAATGATGCATAGTATAGCTCAAGTCAGTGCAGAGAGATGAGGTCATCCCATAGTTAGCAGTAGAAAAGTCAGGTTGAAAATTGGAAAGCAAATGTTATTGCACGATGTCCGATTTATCTTTCCTTTTATTTTGAGAAGCTTTATGCTGTGCAGCTTTATATCAAAGATCTGCAATTCCACACAGAGGATGGAAGAAGAGCTTAGGCGAAAGCAGTATGGAACTTGTGAAAACTTGAGGGTGTTGTTGATGATTTGATCAGTAGAAGAGTTTTTCAGTTTTTGTGTACATAGCCTATAAATTAAATACTAAGTGCATATTGATTGTAATACTTCTGCTTTCCTTTAGTTCATTCATACTGTGTTCATGAGAGGCTCAAAGTGCTTTGTTCTGTGTCGTCCTCTCAGCTGTGGTTTAGTTCTTTTCTGTTTCCTAAACATTTTTTTTTCTCTCTTCTGTGGTCTTCATATTATTTACGGTATTGTTATATTATTACTAATGGCTTCAGTTCATATACATTCAATTTCTACTTTTATCTATACACACTACAGTATGAAAGATGCATTATAATACATTGTCCACATGTTTATCAACTGTTGACAGAGGAGTAGATGCTAACATCGATTGCATTTGACCTTTTGCTGCCATGCAGCATCAACAGTACCAACAACAGCAACAACAACAACAACACTGTCAGCAACAATAGCCTTGATATACCATGTTCAGGATGCAATACGTGTTATGATGAAATGGGTTTGATATGTGTTTGTGTCTGAGCTCTGGTTTTTCTGCCCATGCACTGTGGCTTCTTTGGCTCCTCATGTTTTGTTGTGTGAGAAACGACAGAATGGGACTCATGCCTTAACTCTTCTTGTGCTTGCAGTCATGATTGTGTCTAATTTTTGCCCTCACTGAACCAGACACCTCTCTTTCAATTTCATATGCCAAGCTTCAGTAATTGCTAATGCTGTCAGTTCTTGTGAAGGGAAAAGGAAGTCGTGGACCTTAATACATTCAGGAAGAGCAGGCTGAAAAAGAACATTAGGTACCTTTATTCCCCCCCCCCCCCCCTTTTTTTTTTTTTTTATTGGTTTCAAAGAGATGATACTGATGACATTACTTGTTGTATGAATCCAATCTGTGCACTGGGCAGTCACAGGCAATTGTACTGAGTCATATCGCTTGTTGATTCCGATCCCACTTCACCATGCTCATTCCAATAGAAATCTAAAGTATTTTTGTGTTAATGTGTCTGGAAATAATGTGTGCCTTTAGCTTGGAAGTGTTTTTTTTTTTTTTTCTAGTGCATGATAGCCTCTGCATCTGGTTTGAAACCTGTCCTCTCATCGGACCTCTCTGGTATGATTGTATGGAAGGCACACTGGAATGGTTTTGTTGATCTTGTGTGTTGTCCTAAACTCCCTGGTGGTTCAGCCATTTCTCCCAAGCTGGGCAGTCAGATGAACTCCCAGCTGTTCTTACTACCTGCTGTACTAGCGGGGGAAACTTGTGCAGGGAGGCTCTCAAGAATTGGCAAGCAGCCGAACATAAGCATGTAACAGATACACACAAACGTGTCTTGTTTTACCTAGGCATTGTCTAGATGCATTATTGGTGTGGCCTGCTATGTTTAACGTTTGTCGCCTTTTCGTTGATACTGTACATGTGACGGGTGTGCATGTTGAACTAGGGAAGACAATATATTTAGTTTTTGTTCATGGTGAACGCATGAACTAGTTTTGGATTTGTACTACATGATGCTTTCATAGAGAGGGCATCACTATAACCTCGTATGTACTGTATTTACCACTACTCTCTTGTTTGATTTTTTTTTTTCTCTTGGTACATTATCTGGGAACAAGTGTAACATAATTAAACTCTAGTACTCTGGGTGTTATTTACTGGCACACCACGCTCTTATATGTAACGTACTTTTCTATTGTACAAGACATAACACTGAATCTGGCACTGGGTCCAGTTCTCTATTGCCATTATTTTGTACTACACATACTACTATTTTCTTTTTACTTCTGTTACTTCTTAACACGAACTGAAAGCTAAGTAACATTTTTATTTACTACATTTCTCATTTCATGAGGTAGCAAGACAATTTGGTAAGGGAAAAAAAAGTGAACTAAACGCTGTAAATAGCCAATGATGTCAAATAACTACCTATTCGCATGTTTGACTGATACTTGTAATTGTTATTCTCAACCAAAATTTTAGCCTGTGCAGATGATGAAGTAGATAGCTTTTTTTTTTTAGTATATATATTTTTTTGTTTCCATGATGTAAACCAAACTTCCAACAATTGATGCATTTTGTTGACAACTTCTGAGGGATCAAAAACACAGCGCTTTATAAGCAGGATCACCGGCTGCATGATGTTGAACTTCTTCTTCTTTTTTTTTTTTTTTATTCTGGTGCATTTAGATATTTTTTTAAACTTCTTGTGTAGCAAATCTAATTTGTTTACTGCTTCATGCAATAATTAAATCATTTATGCTTTGCGAACTTCCAAATAAACTCTGAAACCATAGAGTTGTTTTGTTTTCACTTGATACATTATATGTGTTCGTTACTTTGTCTCATTTTTTCATGTTTTCTCAGCGTATTCCTTTCTCTCTCATTCCTTCGTTCTTTCTAAATCACTTTTTTTTTCTGTCTCATCCTCACATTGTTTCTTTCTGTCATCCCTCGTTCTAGTCTTCAGTCTTTCTCTCCATCTCTCTCTTTTACTTTCATAATAAAAAAACTGATCAGTTATATAAATGATGGTGTTTGTGACAGACAAATACTGACCATACATTTATCACAAGTATCCACAAATCAGCTTTATGATCAAAGGTCGTACATCACTGTCTGAAGACATAAACACATGTATATCCGTCCAATAGGACTACATTAATTTATCTTCTCATATTCCTGTCTTTATGAAATCCACATTTACTACACAGGCCAAGCACGAAAATATTCAACTACCTTGTAGTTGCAGATATGAAAACTATTGAAGGCAATGTCTTGATTATAAAAATAAAGAATTCCACGCACAACAATGGTCATTGCTCCAACATACTTTCTTTATCTCTGCTCTCAACTGTCCCTTTCACCTGTCAAATTAACGTAGAGACGCCTTTTTCTGCGGATGAGACCACAAACTTCCTCTAATACTCCCCTCCTCCACTGTTATTTTTGAGAATCAACAAATGAAATCATTCCTGACCATCTCGAATGTTATATTCCCGCTCTTTTTTTTTTTCTTCCTCGTCTGCAGCTGCCTCAAATTAGTGCCCTGTACGATGGCTTTTGCAAAGCCTGACTGTCGGGACTGTATTGATAACCGTCCTTCACATATAAATAGACAAAAAGTCTACGTGGTTTGAACACAATTCTTCAAAGTGTTACGGCTTGATTAGGCACTGCAGTTCCAGTTTCTACGCGGTGACGATAAACTGGCGAGAGAAGGGTATACATGAAAGCCGACTAGAGCTCGGAAGGGCGTGGAGGGGGGGGGGGGGGGGGGCAAAAGAAAAAGGGAA
>JBCEWB010000012.1:1241315-1272599 GCA_039654565.1 Peronia peronii | reverse complement strand
CAACCCCCCCCCCCTCCCCATCCACACCCCTTCAAT
Source organism: Peronia peronii (assembly GCA_039654565.1). NCBI lineage: Eukaryota > Metazoa > Mollusca > Gastropoda > Systellommatophora > Onchidiidae > Peronia > Peronia peronii. Next base: position 1,272,563 of record JBCEWB010000012.1, on the reverse strand, counting down.
GAGCCAACCTCAGGTTCTAGGCAAAATATCTCTACAATAATTCACATTGTAGAATGTTCAAGAACATTGACTCTGCATGACAAATAGAATATAGTAATCATTTTGTTCAAAATCTCAAAAACTTAAAATTTCCAACATGAGCCTGGTTGTTTGTTGTTGTTGTTGTTTTTTTCCCAACATAATAATATGCAGAAGAAACACAGAACCTTAACATAAATGATTTCTACTTTTCATTGCTTTGACATGGTTACAAGAAATAGTACAGATGAAATACAAATTGACTGCTTGTATTCGAACTAATGGACACAGTTGGTGAGGAGGGTGGGGGGTAATTTTCAGCCCAGACTTCAAACGGCAAGTTGTGGAGAACATTACACAAAAAAATAAAGAGCATTTAGATTGAGACAATGTGAATAAAGTGAGATGCAGATATTATTTGGATAAGAAAAAAAATCACGGGGTCATCTAAGCTTATGTCAAAGAATTGGTTAGCGGAGGTGACTTACTAGCAGGGCCTACCGGTACAAGAATTGAAGGAACATAATCATGCATATCTGTGGCTATCATGACATAGTACACAAGTAATTATGTAGAAATATAGAGTTTCCCCAGACAGATTTGGAAAGGGGACAGAGGGCGGGGGCGGGAGGGGGGGGGGGGATACATGTACCTTTTTTGTCCTGACATTAAACATTGGAGAAAACTCGGATGACAAGTTTTAATACTGGAGTGGGATAGAGGAAGAGGAAGGTACAGGGGGTGGGAAGGTTTTATACATGTCATAACGAGGCCGATCATCTAGCATAATAGATTGAACAGGCCTTCATAAAAAAAGTAACTTATTTTCGACCAAAATGTGAACATCAGACAAAAAAAAAGAAAATCAAACAAACAAACAACACAAACAAACAAAATAAAAAAAAAACACACACACACAAAACACGCTTAGAAATCCAAACCACAATCATGCTACCCAAAATGAAGTTTTGTTATGAAATTTCTAAAAGCCACTTTTATTTCATATACATTAATTATATGTCATCCTAATCGTCTCCCATAACCGTTTTCAAAGTGTAGGCCATGGATAAAACATCTCCGCTCCATGCCTCCTGAAACAAATTCACCATTCTTCATTCCATAAAGTATCTATTAGATCTCTCTCCACGTCATTGTTCAGACATCTCTTCTGGGTGATTCGTGGTGGTGTTGTAGGCCTGTTTCCCAGTCTCTTGTTTCTTGAATCATCCTAGGAATTGTCTGATGTTCATTCTTTTCTAGTCTTCTCTATCCAATTTAATCGATGTAAGAAAATAATGTTGTTGTGGGCTATTGTGGTGTGAATGTTGTCATTGGTGGTACATTGTTTTAAAATAGCTGAAAACGCCGCTAGGTTTGTATGAATAAATCAACATTATGATCACCGTGAGGGCCTGCCAATTTGGCCATGACAAAAAGAGAGAGAAAAAGAAAGAGAAAAAAGACAGGGAGGGCGAGAGAGAGAGAGAACAGAAAACAAAATGTTAAAAAAAAAAGAAGAAAAAAAGGGATGCTCCAGGTGAGGATCGAACTCACAACCTCCGCATTACTTATCCCATGACCAGCATGGGGAAGGTACTGTCTATAAGTACGGCGCGCTAACCGATTGTGCCACTGGAGCTCCACGGCGGTGGGGCCAATGCAAACATGACATAGTTGGAAAATTTCTGCTACTCAATATCAGTCATCAATGTTATTTATGCATATTTTGATGCATTTAGTAAACATCAGTCGAAAAATATGCTGTACAAAACCCAAAACATCACAGAGAAAATCTTAACTTCCACGATACATTCATGATTACGAAACCGGAAGTTACAGATCGATGACGTTACAAGATGGCAGCCTTCTGGTGTCAACAAACTCCTATCAGTACAAGAAATCGAAATTTCTTTCCCAGTTATTATTAGGCATAAGCAATGTAAATATATTCTTAGAAGGACAGCAAAAGTCTCAAAAGGTAAATGGCAAATTATTGATTGGAGATGGAAGTAGGGACTGAATTCCACGTTTCATAAATTATGCCAGATGTTGATGTTAGAATCTATACTGTCTATAGACAATACTATAGAGTCTAGATCTGCTTCTAATGCCAATCGAATCTCTTTAGGTCTGTATCGAGAGGATAAGAAGTGAGTGAATATTGATTAAGTTCTAGACCCCTTCTCCAGAACTGTGGCCCCGTGTTGTGTTTACATCTGCCCGGCATTCATGAGTACTCATAAATGGTATTTCATACAGTATTATCACTCAGGGACTTCAACCAGATTTTATTGTTTAACTGTTATTTGCATTACACTTACCGTCTAGTGTAAAAGGCATGCAGACACACACATAACACAGATGTATAAGTCACTTTGGAGGAGTTCCACATCACACATGAAATGGTTAATGTTTCATTTTAGCCATGCTACTATAGCCCAAAGCAAACATTAATGTAACCCAAATTCCATCTGCCTCCAATAGTTGATGAAACAGGACAGATGACAAAAATCTAGATCTGGAGGAGTGCCACTCAAAACCCAGATATAGATCTAGATCTAATCAGTGAAACTGTATAAGTAAACAACCAAGATTTTTATGCAACTTGATAAGTGTCAAACGAGCACTTGTATAAATAAAATTTCACTCCAAGCTCATCATATGAGTCTCTTTATGTTAACAAGGGCTGTTTATAAAGCTGTTTCTTGATTTCATATCCATTTGAACCAGGACTTGGTCCATGCTGTATTTTAATTTCTATCAATTATTACAAATTCATGGTTAATAGTAAATTTGCGTGGAATGGAAACCGTTCATTTTAACGCTATTTTGCAATAATCGAAAAGACCATTCTGAAACAGTGGACGCAACCCTTGAAAGCAGGTTCATTCATATACATACTTTTAGGTGTTATTTCCCCCTGAGAGAGTTAGCCATTAGACTAAGTTGAGTTCGGAACGTCACATGTGTGCGTTCTGTTTCATCTTTCAACCTTTTGCAAGTTATTATCTTGTCGATCACAATATACGAATTACGTTCTGTTTCATCACACAGGTGCTTTCTTCAGATGTCCGATGTTTTCATTAACCTTCTTCAGCTTCTTAAATCAGTGTCCATTTGAACTCCAATGATGAATCTGTTCTATTATGCTTTGACATGTTTAGTTTCGATGAATCAGTTACTAATACTAGGCCTAGATCCAAACTAGATTTATAGTCAATTTCAAGCCCACATTGTTGATAGATCTTCACTGTTTCCAGTATGAAACTGAAAAAAAGCCTGTTGAATTCTCAGTACTGCCTCTCGAGACACTGACAAGCACAACTGATTTGGCTGACTGAATGCTTTAGATCTTCACTGTTTCCAGTATGAAATTGAAAAAAAGCCTATTGAATTCTCAGTACTGCCTCTCAAGAGATACTGACAGCACAACTGATTTGGCTGACCGAATGCTGGCAAGTGTGTATGATTGATAAGGCAAAGTCCCCATCCTCTGATATTGTGGTTTTGTGGCTATAAATAGCAATGAAATCGTAATAGCCTCACACACACACGTGATGCGCGACACCCTCTCATGGTACATCATACTCAATTGGGATTATGAGCTATGGGTGAGGTGTGAAATGGGAGAGGGTAGGTGCATGATTGCTACACCTTTGCACCTCAGGCCTTACCTTTCTTGTTGCATCATGGTGCGCGTTCACAGACGATTTCTTTGTCTGAAGAAATTGATCCGGTACTTGAGCTTGGGATTATGCGTAATGTAAAATAAAAGTGCGATCTGGGAAGTGAAAGACATATAAGTATTGTCTTCTTTCCTGGATCATTAATGTTCCTTATCTTTGGATTTTAATTAACTGTCGAAAGAAGCGTAGAATTGCCCTCATTGTAAGTCCTCCCCACTTTTTGCTTGATAATTCAGGTGAAAGAAATCCTACATGAAAGTTAAGAATTTATTAAATGCTTGTTTAATTTGCTGAAATGGAGAATATTTAAATTGGAATTATCAGGAGTTACTGTTAAAGAGAACATAAAATAGTAACACCAATTAATCTCTTAGTAACATCATCAGAGTTGAGATTTGAATGGCATCTAAACAGCAACTCTGTGGATATTCACATATTTTTCATCAGAGATGGAAGTTATGTAGATCTGCTTTGTTGAAACAGCTCAGCGGTAAGGAAGAATGTATGCCATGGGATACACTAAGGTTATTCGAAGGAAATATGCCTTTCATATATTTTACTAATTTCCAGTGTCTTAACCACTTCACTACTAACACCAGTACGAGGTATCTCGAAAAAGTGGTCTCTCATATGTGGGAGAAATGTAAGTAGGACATCTATGGTCAGTACGCCACCAGACACCCTCTTCCGTCCTTTGATCAAATGTTTTCACAACAGACTAGCGTTTTGCATCTATATGCAGAATCTTTTGATAGACATCATAAGTTGATAATGATAATCTGCTTTTTCTTGTAGCGCTTAGTAATATTGAAAACAGTCAACACTTCTGATTGCCTGTGGGAAAGTAGAGAATGGGTGCTGGTTGGCTTGCCCACAGTAGGTGGGACTGTATGCATATCAGGCTTTACTGTGAACAAAGTGAGGGAGACCGAGCATATTGCTAATGCTAATGTAAAGTGGTTCTTAATTAATATTATATTTGGATGTTGCTATTATTATTACATATTAACTATAATAATAATATGTTAATTTTGATTTATGAATTATCATTCTTGTAATGGAATAGATTATGTAAATATATAAAAGCAAGAACACTTCTTTTATGATGTTGGCTGAAAAGAAAGATGTTAGTACAGTGTCAAAAAAGCTGTTACATTTCAAAGGACAGATCTTATCATGATCTCATCAAAGCAGCAGTTTTGTTTATTTTTGTTATTTTGGTATATAGTGACACTTTTTTACAGCTTTTTTTTGTTGTTTTTTGGGGGAAGAGGTTGGGTTTTTTTGTGTTTTTTTTGTTGACATTGCAGCCCCTTTTTTAATCTCTCATTTTATTCTCTCCTAGTTGATTTTTTTTATTGTGTTACATTTTCTTTTAAACAGCCCACCAGAGGAGCACATCTGTTCTTGGTCATAGAAATTTCTGCAAGTATGAGTTGGTGGGATACATCAGGTTTCTCAAACCTTGCATCCCAGGCACTGAAGAATGCCCAGAAAAAGATTGATAAAGTATTAGACATTGAGGAAGATGCAACTAAGAAGAAAGGTATGAGTTTGTTTAAATAAGTCTTTTGTAAAGAGTTTAATTTTGGAATTTGGATATTAATTATGTGAGCTTCATATACTTGGATATATTTAACTTTCTAAAAGAATATTAAATATAATTGGGTATGACTTCGCAGCAAACACAATTGCACTGTTGCAGACATTTGGTTGAGAGCTGCTTTGGATTTTTATTAACTTCTATTTTCATTAAGCCATGTTTTTTTTTTAATTATTTGTGACAATATTTTCAAGTTTCAAATTGCTTTTATAGACAGGACTATTATGTTTATTGCTGTATTGATTCAGAAGATTAATCATGATAATAGTTATGTGAATTTTTTTAGTCTTAACTTACTTAACAATGAAAGTATGAAGCATGGAAAAATAATGTGAGGTACAAACAGCAGTTGAAGCTTATCCAGTCAAGATTCTGCTTCACTGAATCTTTTAGGGAATTTTCCATTACATTCCTTATTTGTTCGATGAATTCATTGACACATTTAACAAATGTTGTGTTTAAGGTGATCTCTACTAAATTTAAAATGACAGGTATATAATCTTTATGCATTGTTTGTTAATTGTGATACTGACATCATTAATTATCACTTCTTTGAGCAGGTGGATCACCACAGAATCCCAAAGCTGTACAGAAGGAGGAGGAGAAAAGCCAGAAAAGTGCAGGTGAGGGAGATTTCTGGTCAGGATGGCTTGGAACTGGAGGGAGCAAATCAAATGAGGAAAAGGAAAGCACATCACCTTCTCATTCATCATGGAATCTTCCCTGGACCTTGACATCTGGTACACCAGAGGCTGATGAAAACCAAGCATCTCAGGCATCGAAAGCCGTGTCTTGCACAAGGAGTAGTGAGTCAGGTGCTTCACGGTCAAGTAGAGAGAGCAAACATGCTGCATCCAGAAAACCCCCAACAGTGTCAGCTGAGACATCAGTGTCCAAGCCATTGCTTGATGTTGACACAGAACCGTGGCAAGCTCATCATGCAACAGCAGGGCAGTCACAGGAGACACATGAAACTGAGCAGCCTACAACCTCAAATAGTGATAGTTTTCAATCAGAATGGAAGGATTTTGCTATGGAAGACAATGTGGCAGCAAATAAAGGACCAGATATAACTGTGAAACACGAACAGTCATCTGAGGAAATGCAGTCTTCTGGGTGGTCTGTGGATGATATGGATATAACTGAATCAGTAAGTGATGTAATTACTGCAATAAACAAAGATGGAGATGAGACAAATACAGCGACCGGGGGTGATGACGTCACATCTCAGAGGCCAATACAATCAATTGATAATTTTCAAGAAGACAGCAAAACAGCTGTCAGTGAATGTCTTGTTGCTCCCATCACAGAGGAGACAAATTGCCTCAGTGAATCTGCAATCCTAGAAGTCCAGCTTGAAGAAAACTCTCTCAAAAATTCATCATCTAGTGTTTTCACTGCCTTGTCCGACGAACATCTTCCTGAACCCATGTCTTCATCCTCACCCACCTTCGTTCAAAATAAGGATACACCTGTAGCGAAACCCACCATAAGTCAGCAAGAAACTGGATCCAAGGCAGAAGAGTCTATGGCTCTGACAACTTCCATTTTGAAATCAGACATATCAGAAATATCTGTGTCCATCTCCTCTGATGTCTCTTTGCTGGACATTTCTAAAAGTTCTGATGAAGAGAATATCTCTGCTGTGGATTCAGAAAATAAACAAAGGCAAAACAAAAGTGATGAAGCAATAGTTGAAGTTGAAAAATCGTGGGAGAAACAGGGGACAGATTTGAGTCAAGGATTTGTTAGTGTGAGTGCTAGTGGTCAGAGTGTGTTAGATGTTCCAACAGATACCAGCACCATTAGTTCAGATGAACTGCTTCATTCAAGCTCTGAGATGGATATTGGTTATTCAAGAACCAGCAGTGACCTAGATTTATTGGGAGGTCATGCCAGCAGCACAGGCTCATCAGACACCAGTAAGTTTGACAGTAGCCTAGATACAGTGGTGGACAGGTCATTGCTGGACCCTCAGAGCAATGTAGAAGTGGCACTAGAAAGAGAGGCACCTTATTCACTCTTTGGTCAGAGCCAGCATGAAGATAGTGGACCTGGGTCTGAAGAAGCCAAGGGAGAGAATGTGCAGAGTGAAAACTCTCATTCCATGAGCTCATCCTATGTTACCTGTATGCTGGAAGAGGCCATGGAGGACTTAAATAAAACTGAAGACTCTGGTAGTGACAACCATTCCAATGGTGAGAAATCTGAAAGTTCTAAAGTTGACTCAGAACTTGAAAAAAGTGTTTACAGTGGTCATGAATCCAGTGATGAAATAGAGACTACAACTTCCTCAGATATTGAGATTATTTCTGCACCAACACCCAACGGAGACAATAAGTATTCCAGCGCTCCATATGACCTTTCACCTTTGAAGATTGCACTACAGCGAGCATCCAGAGACCAAGGGCACAACAGATCGGACAGCCAGTCCAGCTCTAGTGCTCACAGCAAAGCTGGTGAGGGAGAGCGGCTAAGCCCAGAGAGAGGGGAAGGAGCTGCCTGGCGTGAAGATTGTAAGTATTTTAATTGTTCATTTGTTTTGAAAAGCTTTTCGGTATTAATAACAATTGTCTTTAAAAGTCATACATTGTGACCTATTTTTGACAGAAGGCTCTATGCATTTGAGGACATTTTGAATGATGAGTTTTCAGACTCTGTGTTGAATGAGGTAAAGAGATTGTCAACGCATTTGTTTGAAGTGTATTTCAGGCACAGTTTGTTTTTGTGTAAAATATGCAGGTATCTGCCACTGTTTTTATATATAATTGTGCATCATAAATTTAGATGACTGTATTTTGGCTGTAACTCCACAGCTGATTTTCCACATCATGACTTGCAAGCTGTACGAGAGGAAGACACCAACAATCCATATCATCCAGAGAGACTGCTGAAGGTGAGACTTTTGAGGTTTACTTCATTGTTAATAGCAACATGTAAGGTTTCATCTGAAAAGAAATGAAACAGTGCGAAGGTATTTAAAAAGTATATACAGTGTTTGTTGTTTTAATTTAATTTTTCTATATAATGAGACAGGGTCCTATTTTTTTTTTTTTTTTTTTTTATTGGAATATTTTCTCTTGCTTTCATTTTAATTTAGAATTAGCAAATCATATTGCCATTCTGTGCTTTTTTTTTCAACTTTGATACTCAGATGAAAAGATGAGAAGTGTCTAAAATATGACTATCAGACAGACAATGTATTTGTGGGACTGCGAAGTAATGAGCAAACAAGTTATCATGAGATGTAACTTTAAGACATTTGTTGTAGTGTGGATCACTGAAATTCCAATTTTGAAAAAGACTTATAAATGTATTTCAGATTAATGATACAATGTTTTTTCTGCCATAGAATGTCAGATAAAAAATTTGTCATGAGTTTTGGACTTTAGATTAGCAGAAATAAGGTTACTTAGAGTGTGTTTCTTTTACATATATATGGTGGGATGGCTGTGCAACAGTCTGTAACATCATAAATAATGATCTCTTGGAGGGAGGAGTTTTTGCAATTGTAAAATATTCAGATGTAGCAATTTGTAGTTCGGTAGTTATTTAGAGCTAGGTGGTGTACATTATGAATCCTTTTGTGTGATCACTTCTCATTTGACTGGGTGCCCTGTTTTACCAGAGAAGTGAAGAAATGAATATCTCTGGATATAGAGATCAGTTGATTCATTGTAGCAAAAATTAAGTGAGAATTCCTTATTGCAGAATATATCTGGCAAATGACAAAAAGCAGCAATATTGCAAACGTTGATTTTTCCTTTGCATGGCTGCATCTACCTTTTCCTTGACTTGGTTGTGCCAAATATGTATGTGTTAATAACATAGTGAGTTTCAATACCAAAAAAAAAACAATTGCGTCAAGTACATCAGATAACTTGAATTGCTCAGAAGTAGAAGTCCCCAGGGCACTGTTTTTGCATTAGATCATTGGCATTTTCAATTGAAATTTGTACTGACACATTGTCAGTGGTAGAGGGTGTCCCACACACAAAAAATACTTATTTCTCCACAGAAGGTCATTATTCCACATTACATACTATTTATTAGCATATTAATTAGTTTCTGTTTTTTCTTTCATCTTCCCGCTCTTTTTACCCTCCCTATTATTGTTATTCCTATTTTACTTAATTTGTGAATTCTGAATAGAGCGGGACATTGGCATATAATGTGAATTGTGATGTGACCTGTTTACTTATGATTCATTTGATATTGACAGTCTGCATGCCCTAACTAGCTAATTTTCTTGACTTGAACAAGTTCATGTGTCAATGTTTGGAAGTGAACAATAGTTCCATAGTCATGTTATGTGCATTGTTGGTGTAAATCTTTGCAAAGTTTGGATCATAATGAGGAACTTTATTCACCAGGATATCTCAAGCTGCACAAAATCGAAGGCATATTCATTACTTTGCACATTCCCCAAATTTGTTTTAACATATCAGTGATTAGAAAGAGAATTACCAATTTGCTATCTTCTAGCATAATACACTCTCAGGGAAGCCAGGGTTGTTATTCCGTGTGGCTAAAGATGGAAAAAGAAATTGCATTTTAGAATGAAAAGGCAATCTGATTTTCACCTGATAATTATTGGAGTGATTAATTAATTTAATACCATTGAGATTTCTAAGCTGAAAATAATTTAAACAATTTTTTTTTTTTTTTTTTTTTGGTCATGGAACTTCATGCATTTACATAATCTGTATTAGATGCTGTTCAGCCATTCTGTTATCTTTGATAACAATTATGAAATGACAAACATTTTTAAAACCAGGATGATAGATATTTGCTGAAGTGTGGATAAGATGATTAAATGTGATGAGGAAATACACCAAGGAAATATATCTAGAAATGTCTTTACACAAATCCAAGCATGTCATTGTTCGTCTTTCTTTGTTTCCTTATCTTTTTTCCTTTGTTCAAACTTCATTCCTTTTTGACAATACTTTTGACTCACACTGCACGGATGGGATCTTATATATTTAACAGTGATTTATAGCGCTTTCTTGATGATGTACCAATGTTATGAACACTGACTTTGGCGCCTTGTTTTCAGCTGTCTCATGCTGTAGTTGTACAACAGTTACAGGGGGGCCAGGTAAAAACTCCACAGTTTTATCTACTCTTATTATTCTGTACAGCCATGCCTCATGTTCTGTGTGTCGACAGGAAGTGGGAGGGAAAAGCAATGTCTGCAGTCAGAGAAGGAAATGTGCAAGAAAATAAATTTGACAAAGAATGAAATTAAATAACAGTATCCAGGAAAATCGGCCACTTGGTTAGGATATAAATATCCAGTGCATATGAAAACAACACAAAAGTCGTGAAACCTGATTGAAAATCAGTCCGGTGTCTTGCTGAAGTGTGGCTGTTAATTTAGATAGAAAGTATAGTCTATGAAGCATTCCAGAAATTAATTTCCTTTATGTAAACAGCCTATGAAAGGGGAGAAACCATTGATCATGAACTTTTCTCATTTGATGTGCCTGTAGTGTTTGATAGACATGTGCAAGCTGATGTAAACAGTCATAGCCGTTATGCAAAGTGCACATAAATGAAACAATTTCATATTTTCTACAATGACTATGATTCAGTCCTTCAGGACATGTCTTTACTATTCCTGAAACACTGTCTAAAAATGTTCTCAGCCCTTGACATTCTCATAAGGTCAAATGAGGGTCAGATTAGCCATACTTCAATTAATTTTGAATTCTGATGACAATGTAAATGTTCTCTTGTGTAGAACAAGCTAGGATCAGTTAACTTTATGAAATGCTATTAGTGTCTTGGGGATCTGCTAGCAAATGTTGAAATGGTTGAGCTGGACATGAGGCATGGCAGTGGGTGAGTTTCAAGCTGGTTATTGAACATTGGTTTCATATACAACATTCTCATGTGCTGTGCTTTCATCCTTAGCAACCTGATTTCAGTCACAGCTTGTATCAAGCAAAAGAATACATTCAAAATTGTTTAGTATATTTGAGTGACACATGGGCTCGATATCAGGTATTCAAATCATCAACTTTATAGTATTCAAAGAATAGTTTGTCCCTAGAAAACTGCAAATTTCCAATATTGTTTTTATTTTCTTAACTGTTGTGGACTGTTAAAAAAAGAGATCAGTAATCATCAGTCCATCTTCAGTGCAGGAACTACAACTGTTTAGTAAAGTGCCTGACATTGTACAGACTTCATCTTTCTTTTGTCCATTTTTTCAATTAGGCATCTAATTCCTTATGATATATTCACTTATCATATAATAGAAGCGCTTCACCTCATCTCTGATCATGTCAACTTTTGAGATATTCCTCTGATCAATTGAATGTTTTCACTGTGGACCAAAATATTCATAAGTTTCCTCACTTTCTTTTTTCTGTTACATCTTGAGTAACATTAATAAAAACTTGATGAAAATATCCAGTAGGTTGAAATGTACACTAAACTACAGCATGCAATTTCCATATTTGTATAGCTGTTTAAAAGCTGAATATGATATCTGATGATCAGAGATGGAGTCCTCTGATATCATGGAAATAGAGGCATTGGAAAATGAAATACATGTGGGATTCATTTTTTTATATTTTTTTTTCAGTCTTAAACAAGATGAATTCACTGAAATCTTGCTGCATGAGCCATGCTTTGGCAGAAGGTCATGTTTTGCATATTGATCTTGACCTTTTTACTTGGTGTAATGTACAACAGGAATAGGGCATTAAAACTTAGCAATGAAAGGTCACAGATTTAGAATTTGAGGAATCAGCATTAGTTATATTAGTAGTTAGAACTTGATTTGCTTTTATTATTGAGTGTGGAAGAATATATTACAGAATTTTTACCCCATCCATGCTAGAAAATAGCATTAGAAGTAAAATTATGCAGCTAATTTATTTACAGAAACAATCGAGCCTTTTTTACCTATTCTTGCCATGAAAGCCATCTTGTGTCTGTTTGACTGATCTTTTCCATCTTTTTCTCACACTTTTCTCTTTTGATCAGCATTTGTACCTGTTTACCTTGCACAGACTTTGATTGATCATATAAATAATGTTGTACAATGTATTTAGATTTTGCCCATTGTCCTCTGTTTACTTTATCAAAGAAACTGATAAAAATTATTTTTAATTTTTTTTGCCAGTTGTCAAACATAGTGCTTCAATTTTTTTCTTTTTCCACTTTTGATTCGTTAGATATCTCTTGATTTTTTGTCAGTTGATTATTTTTGTTCTGTTCCCATAGTATTTTATTTTTTCTGCTTTCAACAAATCTTGAAAATCTTCAATCTTCGAAAAAAAAAAAAAGTAGAAATCAAACATTGTAGAAAACCAAAGTGCAAAACTTTTTTAAAAAGAAATTAAATTGAATCTTCTTCATAAATTTAGTACTTCACCAAGAGCAAAGAGCATTACTCATTGAAATGATGCATTTAACAATCATCACATATCAAGGTCTAGAACATCCAAGCACTTTTAGATATTAGTTGATTTTGCACTGCTATAAAATCTCTAGCATAATGTTCATCCATTTGAAAAAATCATCTCATCACTGCCTCAATCCAATAATCGCCATACCCACTTTTAAATATCTGATTTTTTTTTTTCCTCCAGACTAGTTCTTGTTTTGAATTTTCTTTTAAAATTTATGTTGATATCATTCATAAGACTTTATATTGTGTGCTGTCGTTTCCTTTGAGGAGTTGTATGAGGGACTAGGTTGAGAGTATGACTGATGTGATCTTTCATTTTGAAGTAGTTTACTGGTCAGTGTTTATCTTCTTCTGTATAATTTCATTTCTTGACATTGTGGCGGAAACTGGGCTCTCTTCACACAGGCATAGATTTGTAGCAGTGCAAATGAGAGCAGTAGCTGTGGGCGATGTCTGTGGCAGAGATAGGATGTCAGAAATGTTATAAATGCCCAGAACTAATGTATGTTGAGATCAGGTTATATGATATTTGCTGTTTAACCCATTTCTTAGATCAGATGTAAAAACCCACTGAGAGCTGTCAGACGTTTATTAATGAACAATTATTGCTTCATTCATAGCAAGTCAGCTGATGTACTTTAAACTTGATGTTTACTTACTGACAGGTTCTAGAAATATAATGTTCATAATCTATGGAAAATAGCTAATATTGATTTGTGTGGAATGAAATAAAATCATTGAAAGGGAAAAACTTGAACCGGCACCAAGATGTTAAGCTACATTTTTTCGTGTTCCCATATAGTCCTTTGCTGCTTGGCGAAATTGTGTCTCAGTGCCATATTTATATAAGTTTTCATGCGTGATGGTCTTCTGTACCAGACTAAACAATACATAATAGTAAATTTGTCAGAACACAATGGCTGCACAGTTGAGGCTTGTGAAAAGTACAATTATACATGTACAAAGTACATGTAGTTGAATTTTGTGTGAGTCCCACAGCAGAATGTTTGAGGAAGGAATCTGGAATTAATAGCATGAAGTTAAGAAAAGCGTGAATCTTGTTCCTCTCTTGGCAGACAGAAAAGCCTGATGGGATGACAGTAAACTTACTTAAATGTTCTGAATACTAAAACTGGATCATTTTTCTGATACGATGGTCTTTTTGCATGTTAAGGTACCATTTTTCCAGGGACTTTTTAAACTTAACAAGGAATACCTACACATTATCAGTTGAGAACAAGTCATGAAACATTCCTTGGGTAAACACAGGGGAAACAAAAACATAAGGACCCTCCTCACCCTCCTCTAAAATGGTAATAAACAGTCCACAAATGAAGGGCTGTAACATGAATAAACAAACAAATAAATAAATAAAAATAACAAACCTAAAGATAAAATTTTGAAAAGCAAGACTGGGCTGTATTGCAATCTTTTATCACAAAAAACTTGTATAATTATTAGTCCCTTGAATTACATTTGCCAGTACTTAAGAAAGAAGAAGTCCTAGAAAGTGACATTACTATAGTTAAGTTTGCTGTAACTTTTGACAACTGTCTGTATTGTGGATTTACATCCAAAAACTATGGAAAACAAGTGCTTGTATGTCTGGTGACAATCAACAGTCCATCATAAGGTCTTAGAGTCTGTAGTGTATATGGATAAGCTCTCTATTATTATTTTTACTGTTATTATTATTAGTGTAATTTCTTGTCCCTCACTTCTGCTGTTGGCATATTTGCAGAAGCTGGCAGAGATGGCAGAAGTACTTCAGGCTCGAGAGAACAAACTGATCCAGCTCAGCAAGGAAAACCACCAGCTGATGGAGGACAATACCATCCTCAGGAAGTAAGTGAATCCCATTCAGCTTCGTTGCAAGGTTTGAAGTGACTAAAATAGTCAGATTTGTGTTGTATAGCTTCACTGAGTTATGATCTCTCTGACATTAAACAATTAATTTCATCACTTATATTATGTCAGAAGTTTCATCTCATCTTGTCTTTGTCTTACCTTATCTTACATTTACTGTCCACTTCTCGAGTCGCTCTCTGAAGGATCTATTTGGCAGAACAAAGTCACAGGCCATCCTGAGCTTTATTATGCAGAGTTGGCCTATATGCTAGAATGTAACATCAACAGCAAAACACGTAACTTGGTTAGCACGCAGTGATCCACAAAGGAAGCTGCATGTTCACTTAAATCCATCTTTTGATAGTTGGGCTGTATAATCTTTGATCATCCAATCCATATACATTTTGATATTCCTTATATAGCTTATAACCGCATCACCCATATGATATTATACTTTATACATACTGTGATCAACTTTTTTTTACCTATGAATGTACTCACCGTGCTAGGCACAATATTGTCGTAATCACGCTGATATGTCATTAAATCCCAACACAAATCAAAACCAACTATGTAAATCATATTCTGTGCAGTTCTATAGAAACTTTAAATGTAGTTTTAATATTTGGAAAGTCTGTATAGTATAATTTATATTTTGTAGTGATTGTTACTTTGCATAATCTCCCTGTCCAAATAGTTGATTCATATCAAAGGGAATCGCTTGCACAATGAACAGCAATGAGTTTACAGCTGCAATTGTCTCCTTCATAAAAGATAAAATTGAAATGTGCAGACAGGATAAAGTTGAGACAGATTTTTGTTTTTATTTTTTTTGTTTTCAATCAGATCTGATTGCTATGCAATATTAGTATAGTAGAAGATAATCAGGGCAAACAGATTTGTTCAAGGATGCCTACCTTTACCTTAGAACTAGGAAAACAGACTTTTTGGTTGCCATTAGTCTCCTGTCTCATCACAGATTCATTTTTGTTTTTTGTTTTTACTGGTTGTTAAAGATATATGTAAAAGATAGATGTACTTGATTCTTTACTTTTACTTGCAAGGATATGACATGGGGAAAAAAAAGAGAATGTTCTCTGCTTTTCCACATGGACAGATTGGTACATGCTCATTATCATTTATTTAGTTTTAGCGTAATGGGCCAAAGACTCATAATATTATTGTACTTTATTGTAGCCAACTGAAGCAGGCAGAGGAAGCAAGAGAAGCAGAGACAGCAGATTTAACGGCCATGAGCGAAGAGTTCTCAGCCAGGATAGGGGAGGGAGAGAAAAAATTGCAGGCAGTGCTCAAGGTTAGTACAGTGGAATCTCTCTAGTACGATCATGGCTTAACACAATCTCCTGTTTAAACACAACCTCCTCACAAAGTCCAGTTTCAAGCCTTCTTTAAACATACTCATTTATTTTCAATAACATGCTCAGGTTTGCGTGTTCAATCTGCATAGTAAGTTCAGTTCATTTGGACAATAACTGTTGCCAGTCATTCACACTAGCCACGTGTTTGAAAACATTGAAAAGACACCTTTTTTTACCAACCCGTGCTTTGTTGCCACCAGCAGGTCTACTAATACTAGTAGTCTGAGTAAGCCTAACGTTGGTCCAGCCTTCTTATCTCCTTTCACCCATGCATATGGTCAGTGTCATAATGTTACGTTTACCTTGCCTTGCTTGAGCCCACCTCTTATTCCTCTGTCTACAGGCTACACTACAACATACCACTGACCAGTACTTCAACTTGAATCTTCATACATCATGCATTATCACCTGTCCTACCTCAATGTGCACCACAACTCACCAAGTTGAAAGTCATGAAACGTTTTTGTTTTGAATTTTTTTCAAAATTTATATTGATATCATTCATAAGTTTCAAATTTTAAATTCTAATGGAAGGAAAAAAACTACTTCTTAATAAGTAGATCTATGTTTAATACATTTACCATTTATATAAGTAGATGTACAATAAGTGTACTCACTGTTTTATGACAACTGTATTCCTAAGCCTTTTTTTTCATGTTTCCAAAAATCGGCATGGGTTTGGACAAGAAAAATGGTTGATCCTGATAACACGCTCACCCTGATAACATGACCTTTCGAGTTTGGTCCCAAGGCTGGGTGTGTTATCAAGGTTCAACTGTAGATATTGTTTGCTGAAACACAAAAACTGAATCTTGAATAAAATCAAATCCTGTAACATTCTGTGTTTTATTTTGTATTTTGGTGAAATAAATAATAGACTGGTATCAAGGAATGAGGTTGTAGTTTACCAAAGGAACTGGCATCCAGCTGAATGTTTCTCTTCTGGACTCATATATGGCAACTACATAATGATTTTATTTCAATGTTTACTCAGAATTTCATTGTTCTGAAGAAAACTTCAAAATGTTAAGACTGTTAAAAAAAATTGTGAGATATTATTTCTATGATGGTCAAATTTGTGCTTTACTTGTTTACTTTTTATACCCTATGTCAGGAAAAAGAAAGTTTGAAGCAGAAACTGGCATCTGCAGAGGCTGAACTGGAAAAGAGGTAATACCAAAATAGAAGATCAAGTAGGAATCATATTTTTGTAAGCTTCTGAAATATCATGTACCAAGTTTATGAAAATAAATAGCAACAGAAATGAAGCCTCAAATATGTCTTGTGGTCCAGTCTTAGAGAGCTACTTCTTACTTTTATCATGTTTGTGTTCGTCTTATCATTCAAATGTAAGTGGGTAGATCTGTTTATGTTCACTGTCCACTGGGATAATACAGTTCAAGTTTATCTTGTTTTTCTAATTTGATAATTAAAGTGTTTGAATGAAAATACTTATTTCAACAATGCTGTTCGCATGTTTGATAGAAAGTATTATGAAACCTATATAGCCAAGTATGAGCTTTTCAAAAACATTATATATATATATGTCTTCAGAGTAATAGAATGATTTCCTCCAGAAAATCTTTGATTTCTTTTTTTTTTTCTATGAAATTGTTAATCAGAATTAACCGAGTTTTGAATTTGACATTGGAGTTTTGAATAACCTATTGACTAATAGAAGTCAGTTTGTCTATCAAAAGTGAAAACTAAATTTTAATAAATATTTTTGTTGAAAGTTGAGATTCATATAGACAAAAGCCATATGTTTCATTGCATTACCTAGGTCAGCTAATTCAAATCTAGAAGCTCTGCTAGAAGAGAAAAGAGAGCAAGTGGAAGAGCTTCTGCAAGAAGGTATGATGTAAACTATACTAGGTATTCATATGGCCCACTGCCAGTCAGAATGAGCCATAACTCACTGGACTTCAACAGAGAGATGTTGATTATGATGAAGGTGTTACCTTACATTCTCTTTATGCCTTTCAACCTTCTGCAGGTAGTTAGCTTGTGATGAAGGTGGTCCGATAACAATCTTTTTATATTGCAGATGTTGACGGAACATCATCTCTGAATAAAAGCATATTACTCTTACAAGTAGCTTGTAAATATATGAGAGTGTTGTGAGATGACTATATAGATTTATGAGTACTGTTCATTTTCCTAGATTTTTCTCCTGAATTTAGCTGGCCACTTCTTGGCTTTTTATTTGCAATAACTCTGGGTACAGCCAAGCTAGCTCAGATCTAATGTCACCTCAAGAAAGGGTATGGATTAAGGTTTTATGTGATAATAATAACTCAGTTTGTGAAAAATGAATATATAGCTCATTTTGACTGGTGCTTGACATATGCTTTTTTTTAATGAAATCTATAAAGTTGGGTCCTTTTGCTGAGCATTCTGAACTAGATAAGGAGCAAAGAGAAAAATCAATCTTTTCTTTTTGTCTTTGTCTAATTTTCTTTCTTTTTTTTTTTTTTATTGAAGATGTCAGTCAAAAAGTCACGTGGATGAACTCATCATTTAACCTTGCACCCATAGTCCACAGCATCATAAAAGAAGTCCTAGCCAGCATTGATTGTCATTCAAGCAAAAAATTGTTCTGAATTTTTGTTGTTGTATTTTTGAGATAAGTTTAAGGTAAGGTAATCAGATTTAATTTTCATTGTGTTGTATGTGGACCCAGACAGTGCAGGCAAATGATCTGTAAGTTCTTTCCATTGCTGAACATTTTCTTAAATGCCTCTCTTTTAGCTGTTTCCTGTCAGTGAAGAACTATTTGTCTTACAGCAAAGCAAACATCTGCCATGGACAACATACACAACTAAATTGTGCATATTGGATTATATTCTTTTCCAGGAGAAAAATTGAGCAAACAGCAGCTGCAGAGTAGTAACATCATCAAGAAGTTGAGAGTCAAGGAAAAAGAAAATGATGCCACAATCACATCTCAAAAGTGAGTACATGTGAATTGGAGAAAATTGTTTGTGATCACAAAAGTGCTATGGCCAGTTGAGCATCCTAAGTTTGCTTGAGTCCAGTGCAAAGCTCCCACTGCAGAAAATATGCAATACAAAACATACTGATTGTGAAATAGTTGAGTGTGAAGACTGAAGCAAAAAGTGACAGATTTAGAAAGTTGGCAGTGGTCGGTTATTCTTTTTCCAATTTCCTGAACGATATTGGTGCTGGTAAATTTATTTCTGTATGATTAGTCTTATCAGTAAAAGGGAATTATGAAGCACCTCTGGCAGTTAATATATGTTTGCTTTCTCCTCAGGAAAAAACTTGATGAAGTAACCAAAGAGATGGAAAGACTCACCACAGTTTTAGATTCAAAGGAGGAAATGGAGAAAAAACAAGGAGGTTAAAATTTTTTAAACTTTTATCATGGCTAGGGCACTTGCATTAGTATTACATGTAGTGAAATAGGGATTTCCAATCATTCTTTCCCTAAATTTTCTTATTTTGCTTCTTCATGAAAGGCTTTGGTCATTTTAAGAAAATGATACCTCAATCTCATCTCAACAAAGCCTAATGTCTGGTCATATTTTACAAAGGAAATCACCAGATTTCAGGCATGCATACTTATAAAATTCTGTAGATGCTGGATCAGCGTGTAAAGTAAATTTCCGAACTGGTTTGCATAATAACATTCAGAAATAATACTGTTTTGGTTAATTTGCTTGACAGAGGCCATCAACCAGCTGAACAGTGCAGTCCAGAGACAGGAGAAGGAACTGACAAAACTGAGGGTATGAAAACTTTTTAACTCACTGGTGTGATTAGGGGAGGGGAAAGAAGGGGAGGGGGTATGGAGGGAGGCAATTGGAAGAAACCACTAGATTTTTTCTAAGTGCAAGATTTTTGAGCCAATGTAAAATCAAGCAGACATCCTGGTTTTGGATGTGAATGCCCTTGAAAAATTTTTAACTGAAAGCTGTTTCACATGCCAAATTAATTTGATGGTCATCATAACAAGCTTTTGACATAAGGCAGCCCTTGGTATTGCATGTCATTTCTGTGGAATTTAAATAATTGATTGCCTCATACATGAACTGTTTTCTTTAAAATTGCAAATATATTTAAAATAATCAAATATTTCAAAAGTAAAAATGAGCAAAATGACTAAGGTAGCAAATGTCATATAGGTGAAAGTAGATAGAATAATAAGTTTGGCTGTTGTCAATTACGTTGTGACTTTTTTTCCTGCAGAGTGATCTGGAGGATGCACAAGAGAAAAGCCGAGGATTACAAGCTGCCTTGGATAACTCTTACAAGTAAGTTATTTCAAGTTGTCGAGCTTTGAAAGGAGAATTTTTGTCCTAGAAAATCAAAACGAACAAATGGACAAAAGTGTCTATTAACCAATAGGAAGTGGATCAAGGGGAAGGATGACAGTAACATAGGTGTCATCTTGCAATTGACACTGTCTCCTGAGACTTGTCACTCTGTTTGCTTGCATACAATCTTCATAGATTCCAAGTACATGACACATAGTGGGTACCTTGCAATAGCTAACATCACTGCAGACTTCAGATAGTGATCTCTATGTATCAGTTGCAGAGGCAGTAGTTATAGGAATTTCAGCTTAGCATTTACACTGTTTCTTTGATTTGTGTTGCAGGAATATTTGAGACAGTAATGATTGCTGAATACTTCTGTTTTACCCATGAAGAAAAAATCATGAATGCAAAGATTTAAAACATGCATTCATTCAGATGTACAGAAATCTGCTAACTCACATGTACATATGTATACAGGTATACATAAATATTTGAAGGGATAGTTTGTTTTTTTTTCAGTGCTGAGAAAGTGAGAACAAGGGATATGTCAAGATATTTTTTTGTGTGAAAAAAATATTTTTTCTTCACCAGAGAAATTGCTGAGCTCCATCGTTCCAATGCCACCCAGGACAGCAAAGCCCAGGAGGCAGCTCTGAGTGCTGAGACTCTAGTAAGGGAAGAACTCAAAGCTGCCATGGAGAGAGAACAGCAAAAATTCAAACAAGAGAGAGAGGCTTTTATCATGCAGGTTGGAATTGACAATTATTTGTTATATGGCGCATGTATTTCACTGCCATATACTCATATACTTATTGTCAAATCAAAAACAGTTTCTGTTGATATATTTCAGCTCGTTTTAAAGTTATATGTAGCATAAACTCCATTTCTGTCAGAATTGTACAAGACTTGAAGTACACCATTATTTAGTATCTCAGTCTCTAGTGTTCAGATGTTCTATGTCAATAGTTGAATTACTCGCATTGTAGATGTAGAGAACAAAAATTGCTTTTTACAGAATAAAATGTGTTGTATCCTTTGCCTGGGAGAGTATGAAAGGCTTTCATTCTGTTTTGTTTTCGTTTTTTTTTTTTTGATCATTTTTGTTTTTTAAGACAGTGTAAAATATCCGTGTATAATGAGTAGAAGAAAATATAAAATTGTCATTCATTAGAGAAATCTTCAGACCTGCTGGAACGTTCGTGGTTATTTCTGATATTGTTGCACAATATGAGACTGGTATTTCATTGACGTAGAGATGAAAGTTACAATCATGAGGACATTAATAATTTTTTTTCGCAGGCTGATGATTTACGACTTGACATGACCAGGCTGGAGAAAGAGCACAGTCGTCGAGAGGATCTCCTGCGACAAGAAATATCCCATTTACAGGAGGTAAGGATAGTGTTTCTATGGAGTTAGTTAGATATCAAAATTGGATTCTTTCTTTCATTTTAAGGTCTAAGACATGTTTACAGATCTTTTTTTTTTCTTTATTTTTTAAAATATTTATTGTTTGTTATTTGTTTGGTAATTATTCACTTTTCTTTCTCAAAGCATTATCAAAGCATTCAGATGTATGTAATGTAACAACCATGTCAGACTTAACTAACCAGCTAATCTGCTGTCAAATACATTTGCTCTCACCACCCCAGAGGCTGCAGCAGGATGAGGCCAGGAGCCAGGATCTATCCCAGAGTGTTACCTCGGCCACACGCCCCTTGTTGCGGCAGATTGAGAACCTCCAGACCACCTACGCAGCTCAGTCAGCAGCATGGGAGAGAGTGGAGAAAAATCTTACTGATCGACTAGGTGAGCTGATCATCTTTCAGCATGTATTTTGGTAATTTATAGTCATAGTGTATCACTACTTGCAGACAGTAAAAAACCCAAAATGGCAAATTAACTTTGTAAACAGTTTGTCACAATGTATTCCTAAACAGATGGTTAAAAAAAAAAAAAGTGGCAGACCTAGTTTGTTAATCATATAAGAGAAACACAAGCATGTAATAAAACTTTGAAAGGACCATAGCAGTCTGTTGCTTTTCCACATGAAGTATTACTCCATAACCTTTTACATTAGTATAACTGATGTGAGATAGAAATCAAATGATTTTCAAATAGTTTGGAAAACCCTGAGTTAAGCTTGACACAGAAAGAGTTATTGAAACTAAATCATTTTCATCACAAGCTATCACACAGAATCAGATTTATTGTGGTGCTTTTTTTGGTATATATCGTTAAGATATTCAAGGCTATATGAATTACTAATTCATCAGCACAAAACAAGTACAGTATACTAACTGTGTGATTGTGACATACAATATATTAGTGAGCCATTATAATAAAGTAATCTGTTTACTGATTGTCTTATTAATTTTCTATGCATTGATAGCTTTAGCTCTTTTATACCATAATTGGTGCCATATAGGCATATGTACGCTAACAATTCAGCCAGCTCTTTTACCATTTTATCTCACTGATAGCTGAAGCTCAAACTGCTCTTGCCATGGCTCAGGAGAAAGAAAGAACAGCCAATGATAGACACATGGAATTATCAGCCAAAGTGGCCACACTCGAAGCCAGTAATGCACGTCTCAAACAGGAGAAAGCTGAACTTTCAGTACAACTGGAGAATGATAAGGCACAACTAGAAGAACTCCAGGATGCAAGAAACAGGTTGTTTCAGAAAGTTGTTCAGTGCTCCTCATGATGTCTTTTAGATGTCACAGCATATCAGAACATGCTTTAAAGCATTTCTTTATGAATACTGATTGATAGGAGGAATCAGATGAGTCTGTTGCATAATAAATCAGAAAACTTTGAAAAGAACGTAAAAGTCTGTTGCTTGTCTATATGAATTATTATTGTTTAGCCCTTTACGTGTATATATGAGTGATGAAAGATAGAAATTAATGATTTTCAAACAGTTAAGAAAAGTTCTGAAAAAGCATGGCATAGAAAGAGAAATTGAAACATTTTCATCAGAAGCTGTTGTATGGAATCAGACTTGTGATACTGCACATTTAGATTTGATTGCCAGTTTAAGGAAGCACATTTTTATTCTTTAATTGACCATACAGTGATGTCATCTTTTTTTTTATTAACATTGTTGTGTCATACATAGATTCAAGCTGTAACATTACTTTTGTGATTACAAAGGTTTTGGATTTCTTTTTTGTGATCAAGATTTTTCGTGTTTGAAGACTGGATTACGATGGGATAATCTGTTATTTTCTTTTGTCCCTCAGTATTGTGGCCCAGCTGGAGACGAGCAAGCAGAAATTGTCACAAGAACTGACACAGCTGAAAATAGACCAGGTTTGTCATGTTTCAGTCACATGGTAGGCATTGCAGGGCTTAACCTACCCTCAACATTCTGTGAAACGTCACAGGGCTTAACCTACCCTCAACATTCTGTGAAACGTCAAATTTCACATTGTTGAAATCCGAAATGCATATTTGAACACTCAGAGGGAGAGGGTCACACATTTTTTTTTTCATCATTTGTTTAAGGTTTTTGTTTACGAGATGATTGATAGTTTGGGGATCAGGCATGATGTTGAAATTGAAGAATATGATCACTCCACTACCATCCTTTTTGAAACATGGACAGTGTAAGTTTTCCATGCATCCATCAAACTGATGGTTGTTTCATTTGGTTTTTATTTCCACCCAGGTAAATCTTGAATCACAGCTCACTGTTGAACGCACTCGACTTGAAAATGAAAAGAAGAAGACACTGGCATTAGAGGAACAGCTCCGGATTGCAGTAAGTACATTTTTTATTCTTTGAAAAAAGTATAGCATTAAAGAGCAGAGGAAGCACTTGAGCAATGCAGAATACTGTGTGCATTATGAAAAAAAATGTACCCAAGCCAAGTAAGCTGTTTTTTACCAGATTTGTTCATACTTCATAGAATTTTGAAAAAAATGTATTTTATCACATGAAAGAGTCAGTATAGCAGGCTGAATGCAATCTTTAAGTCAGGTGTTGTGAAGTCATCAACACATTTTCTCTTAAAGGTGGATATTGCCCGTTTAATATAGCTGAATTTGACTGCCCACAAATTGCTAGGATTAATTCACTACATGTTTGATAAAAGTAGAAGCTGGTCTTTGTTTTTATATTTGTTATTTTCATGTTTCCAACGAGATGGTTGGTCTGACGAATTTATTTCATTGCCTTGTATAGGAAAGACCTCGCTCGCGAGGAACTCCATCCCCATCACCATCCATGTCCATCAGTCGGCAGGAGAGTCTGGCAGGAAGTGTTCATGAATGGACAGCGCCTGGTGGAATGGGATGGTCGTACCATGTAAGTGTGGGTAGAAGGGCATCATGGGCAAGTTCTCTGTAATGTAATCTCTGAACGTATTCATTAATTCCTGGGAGTTCCAGTTATTTGCAACTGGTTGTTTTTAGCAGAAAGGAAAATTTGTGCTATCTGTATGAGTGACATTGTTTACCTTGAGATATACTAAATCATAGACCATAAGAGATATTCATAACCTGTACAATAATTGTACTTCATGCAACTCTATCATTTTTGTTCATAAGAATTAAGTGAGATCGGTGATACATTTATCAGAACAAAAAAACAAAAAAAAAGAAAAAAAAAAAGAACTTTACGATAACAATCAGATAGCGCCTTTTTTTTCCCACTTCAGTAAAAAAAAAAAAATACAGCTATTTCATTTGTAGTAATGTTTCATCAAATGTTGTTTAAAGTAAATTAATATTCATCTTATTTTCGCTATCCTTTTATAGAAATGTCGTACAATTTATGATGGACTGTCTCCCGGCAACTAACCAAATGCACCAAAATAAACAAACAAGAATATGGTATAAATTGAATAAGCTGATGTCGCTGGCCATGTAGTTATTGTTTAGTGTCATCTTCATGTTGTTTTGTATGACATGAATGAAACTACATTTAATTATTCCAATGTATAGGAAGATACTGACTCGGGCTCAACTGCTGGTGTCTCAAAATCTAATATGTATGACAGCCTGAGGCACTCAGGAGCAGCCATTGTGGTGGAAAATCTCTCAGCTCAACTGAAATCAAGGGAAGGTGAAATAACACAATTGCATGTGAGTAATTGTAGCAGTTTCACTGTGGTCACTTCTAGCCTTCTTTGGTCAGTAACATGTGGTTTGGTTTTGGGTTTGGTTTGTGTGGGGATTTAACGGCACATCAGGGTGGTAACATGTGGAGAGCTGAGACCAAAAAGTTTCATTCGGTCCTGAATAGACACTGTCAAGGTTTAGCTTATGGCCTTTTATGTGTCATTTTCAGTATATTTCATCGTGATGAATGAACTGAATGCCAGATACCAGGCACATTTGAGCTGGCCTGTGTTGCCAAGTTAACTTCTTGCATATTTCATGGAAGAGATGAAACATATTTCAATTATTGTGTTATGTTGAAGGAAAGGGACAGTCCAACAGATCAAAATTTCTAACTTGAGAACCATGGAACCTGGAGTAAACTACACTTCACAGTGAACTAATCATCAGCCAGATAAATATCATGGTTTGAACTTGGAAATGTGATGTTTTGTTGTTAAGCTAGCAATTTGAACTTTGACCCCGTTAGTACCAACATGTGATCTGCACTGTATTCTTTACATATCATGATTGTCCTCCCCTTTTGCTACATAGGATCGGCAAGCCAGATTCTTCCAAGCTCCTTCCTGTTGTTGGTGTTATTATCCCCAGTCTTATACCAGACCCATCCAACCTCTGACATGCATTAAGTCCATCTTGTATATCAGATCCAATTTCTCCACACACTTTGTCATTTTGTCACCAGTTTTTATTCCTGGTGCATTATAGAACAGTGAGTATGCTCATGATCATCACCTTGATTTGATTGTGCGAGAGAGATTTGCTATGTTTAGTATGTTGCCAAATCACAACTGAAAAAAAAAAAGAATATGTTAGTGTGGATAGTCTGGGTGCTCATGTGTTTTTATTTGTTTTGTTGTTTCTTGCAGTCTGAAATAGGACAGCTTGAGCGCACACGAGAATCAATGGCAAGAGAACTTGTCAACCTGACCAATCAGAACGAAGAACTATTGGAAATAAAGAAATCTCATGAGGAATTGCAGGAACAGTTCAATGTGAGATTCTTGGTGGACATTTTTCAAAGGGGATTATTGTCATAAATTTAGCAAGTTTTACTTATGGATCAATGAGTCACATTTGGCATTCTTCTTTGAGTAGCTTAAAAAAAAAAAAAAAAAAAAGAGACGCAATACCATGAAATCAGGCACTCATCAGTTTTTTAGCACATAGAATTATTGGTATCACTGTAAAGCTTATTTATTTCCCTTTCTGTTAGAATCTGTATTCTACCTTGAGTAGAAGAGAGATATTTGCAATTAAAGATGATGGGGGTGAGCTGCTGTTGCAACTGCAGTTAGTGAGACAATGGTCGAACAAGTTTGTTAATCCTTATTAGTCCTTATTTAGATCATGTTACTAAATTACAGATTTTGGGCTCAAGATATTTCAGCGAAGTTAACTGAAACACCTTGTAAAATGAATATAGAAGGGTTGTTTTGCAATAAAAAGATTTTGCATTAAAATTGCCAAAAAATTGTGGTTTCTGGCCCTAGTTTGACGAGTGCCAGATTTCACCGTGTCACATCTCAAATAGTAAATTTATGACTGTTATTTTTGTCTAGCCAGTCATCTCCCAGATAACAACTCAGATTGTTTCTAGTGTTTTATCTCCTGGTATGTAGATCTTGTCATATGCAGACATCTAGAAAATGAAAGCAAGGAATAAGATAAGAATAAGAGAGACATTGTCAAAAAAATGCAGTAATATAAATCTGTGAGAGAATTTAGCTTTACAGCACACACTACAACTTACATTTCAGCATCATTTTGAGTGGAGAGGTAAGGTAGTTGTGGGTAGTGGCGTTCCTGGAATGAGGACTTATCACTTCGAAGTTGAACGAAGTTGAGATAGGCAACAGTTAACTTTAGTTTATCGCATTAGATTTTTCTCCTCTTTGAACAAAAATTGAGCAGGGCATATTTTTTCTCCGGATACAATATTTTCATCCTGATGCTATCTTATAGGTTAAAAAAAAAATGATCATAAATTAACTTAATGTACTTTTTTTGTTTATATTTTTTTTAAGTTTCAGAGAAATTCACTTTATTTCAAACCATGCACAAATCATAAGCTTATAAAGACACTGTCTCATGTATAATCTAGAGGGGACATGATTTTCTGCAAATTTTGCATCATTATTTTTTTTAATGCTACTTCAGAGGAGAATCTTCATTGTCTAAATACTTTTTAAACCAATTAATATCACAAAAAATGAATGGTTTTAAGATCTTTCATTGTTCTGTATAATTTATGCTTCTCAATTTGCCACCTTTACTAGGATCTAAACAGCCGATACAGTGCCATCCTACAGATGTATGGGGAGAAGGAAGAACAAGTGCAAGAACTGAGATTGGACTTGCAAGATGTCAAGGAAATGTATAAAACCCAGGTAAAAAAACATAGTGTTCAGTACCAGCATTATCAATTAACTTCCTACAAGTTTCACAAAGCACTTATTTGATAGACTGGATATTGCAGAATGTGATGATCAACTTGAAGAGGGCCCAGTGGAAAGTGAGATTGATATTAGTACTAATAATGGATATATGAAGTTTTTTTTTCATGTTTTTTTGTTGTGTGCTAATCTGATCTCAAAATTGGAGAGTGAAATGGAGAACAGCTGTCAAATCATTTGTGGTGCCCCAACATCACTTCAGCAGCTAATGGCTTCAGTTCCTCATCATACTCTAAAACGGTTATTAAGAAAACGCTTAAAATGAAATTATCATTATGAAAAAGGAATCTTTGGGAACGTTTTTTTTGGCTATGTAATTTGTTATGCTTACAATGAAATAAAACAGTGGGCTGATACGAAAACTACCATTATAAAGAACGGTTTTCATTTCCCAGATCACACTTTTCTTTCATATTAATAGGTAGTGCAAACTGCCCCGTTGAGGCGGCAAAATGGCCGATTTTTGTCAATTATTGGGTATCTTCACTCTGACACTGTTCTTCTTCATTTTGACCAAATGATATGATGTTGGTGTCAAAAATAAAGTTTTATCTCTCCTCTATCGAAACTTCATGGATGTTTAATGATATCATGTTTCTGTATGTATGTTTTTGAGAGTTGAACTTGATAGGATCTTGTGCTTCGGAACCCGTGCGACGGACTTCAGATTTGACCCCCTGCTCACAAACGGTCGCCGTGCACCGGGCCCTTGTAACAGATATATACGAAACTAAGTCAGTGTGAAAGCCAAAAGAACCAAGGATTACACTGATGTAAATTTCATTCATGTATAACTTAAAATTTCTTTAGAAAAAATAAAGTGAAAATTTCTTTGAAACAAAAATCAACTTAAATATTGGTCGATCGGTTGAAATTATACGAAATCAAATCTCAACATGTCTTCTTTTTAATTACGATAAAATCAATTATGGGGAATGAAGTGGCGCGATGTGCAGACCATTTGATTTCACAGAGGAGACGAAAACTCGCACACTGCAGTGCCGCCCCATGGGACAACGGCGGACGATTTTTCTGCTTCTACTAAGCAGAAATACATTTACAATCTCTTTTCTATTGCATAAACACTTAAGCATTTTAAAAATAGTAACTTATGTTACTTTAAATGCGATATAGATCTAGATCTATGTCTAGACCTAATGGGTTTCCATACATCGGGTTCTGATTGTGAGATTTTTGTGTCATGGCTTCCATGGCATAGACTAGATCTGGCCGAAAGATGTGATTCTTTTCATTTAGGCGTTTTTAATTTACATACATAAAGTTCTTAATCATTTGAATCCATAGCATTTCGATTATTAATATCTGTGAAAATGATACATGGCATCTTTGCATTATAATGCCTCTTTCCTCTCCTCCCCCCCTTTTTTTTTTTCAATGCTTGTAAAATATTTTGAAGTAAGCTTATTATATCTAGATAGTTGATAGCAAGGCATTATCAGATCCATGCACACACCTAACTTAAAACGTTTAAAAAATGTAGATCAGCGATTAAGCTTTTAATTTCTGCTAAATTTGATGTCAAATTTATTTGCTCTCTAGTAGCAGTTGGCTGAAGGAATTGCACTCCCCTAGAGTTCCACTCCCAAATTGTTTTGTAAAGATCTTTAAAAATCAATACTAATTTGACCAATTTATTTATTTTGCTCATTTCTTCCGTCTTTTTCACTTTAAATTTGTTTGAATAGACATTGCTCATGTAAGATTCATACAGAATTTTTGCATTCACTTGAAAATCGTGCTATTGCATAATTTTAGAATTTCATGTAATTAGCATATTTAACTCTGGATTAAGATCAAAATTTATTGGAATGCAGTTAATTCTTCAATGTCTCTTTAAAGAGCTTGAATTCCTGATTAATTTCATATATAATTTATTTCTGTGCTATTGTGTAGAGCAGTTTCATATTCATTTGAAATTGCCCTAAAAATGTAATTTTCCCTCTTCCTTGGAAAATATGCAAAAAATGACATCAGAGGACATTCCATGGTGAAATTATTTAAATGCAATCCATTGCTGCTGAAAAAAATTGAGGCTGTTCTATACCTATAGGACTTTAGGATTGGGAAGTATGAGAACCCTGGCATTAAAACTGTTCATTCTATAGGCGTTCAAAATGTGACTTTTTCCCAATTGTCAAAAGATAGCGAATTGGGGGTGTATTTTCACGTTTTCAAAATGTCATAACTTTTGAACCAGTTAAGCTAGAATAGTAAAACTGGTATCAAAATTGTTAGAAAAACAAGCTCTATAAGTTTAAACAATAACTGTATGTTTTCCACAAAATATAAAAATCAGTTTGCACTACCTAATATTAAGTGTAACGAAGACCAAGCTTAGGTACTGGACTAGTTTCTTCCGATAAAGAAATCGTCCGTGAGCATGTCAAGTACGGGTACCCGCAATATGCTGTACTGCCCAGCAGTATGACACAACAAGCCCCAATAAAGAAATCGTCCTTGAGTGCGTCAAGTACTAGTGCCTGCAGTGTGCTTTACGCAAGAAAGGTAAGGCCTGAGGCACAAGCGTGTAGAAATGCACCTACCGTCCCGCACCTACCATCCCCCATTTCACACCTCACCCATCGCTCGTGGCCTCAATCCAGTATGATGTGCCGTGAGAGGTTGTCGCCTATTACGTGCATGTGCGAAGCTATTACGATTCGCCACACAACCACGGTATCAGAGGACGATTGGCCTTTGTCTTTTCAGTCATACACTATATGCACTTCCACTTCATCGCCTCAGCGAAAGACTGCTATACGCCATTTTCAGAATTTTTCAGGAGAAGCAAAAAACTGATTTTCTGACTCAGTTTTGAGTTTCTGAAACTGATCCTCCAATGGAGAAATCAATACGATGCGATGGCTTTTTGTGATGCGTTTAACCCACATGAAGTGTAGGGTTTTCAAGTTATTTGGGTTTTGTCACTTATAGCGGATTTTACCTCTTACTTTATACTGTGTGAAAGAAACCGCTATAAGCAAATGGCGGGTTTTGTCACTGAATCGTGCATGTCTAAATCGGCCAAGTGCATATGGCATTTTTTATCACGCAAAGTGTGTGCTTCTTTCTTGTGAGGAATACATGGACTCAAGGGGATGATGGATTTTGCAACTCAGAGATTGATTGAATTTGTGTTTATAACTGCTTCCTTTATGTCAGGACATAGTTTTGCCAGGCTCAGAAAGCCTTGAAATGCTATTAGGACTGCGTTGCACCCTACAGAATTAAAGGGTCTCGAAGAAAAGTACCATTGCGCTAAACATTAAAGAAAACAATCTAGCTACTAGGTAACATGTATAATCATGCAATCATACACGGCAGTACAAGAAAAAAGAAACACACTCCGCAAACTTTCGTTGTACACAAGTTTTAAATAATGTTTCAAATGCAGAAGT
>JBCEWB010000012.1:1201114-1221340 GCA_039654565.1 Peronia peronii | reverse complement strand
CAAACAATACATCATTGGAAAGATATCTTTCTCAGCTTTAATATGATGTATAATATATTGTTCTAACTGCATTAGTTCTAAAGTTTTAAGTCCGTTTCTAACACGAGGGTCAAATTCTGCGCTAACGCCGATTTTTTCCCCGCGGCGGCGGGGCTCTGTTGGCATTGCTACTCTATGTCCACCTTCTGTCTTTTTTTTTTTTTAAAGCTAGCTGTTTTTATTTGTCCAGTTTTATTTTTATTTTATTTTATTTTATTTTTATTCTATTTTATTTTATTGAATTGAATTGTATTTTTTTGTATTGTTTGTTTTTGCAAGCAATAAATTTTTTCCAAACTTGTCCTTTTTTACGTGATGGTAATTCTGTTCCCTTTTATAGATTTCACAAATGAGCTTAATTATTTTTTTCATGAGAAGTTTCAGCTATGCAGATTTATATGGAAGTGCTTAAATATAAATCTTTGAAATAACCGTTACCTAGGAAAGAAAAATATGCAGGTATCCAGCTATGATGGGAGTTGGCAAGATAAATTAATTCATGCTGGAAAGAGTTGAACAGCACAGTGTTTGAACAGATTTGTCAGTGCTGTGTGAAATGCATTGTCTCTTCTCTGTCCCAGGTTCCAGCCGTCAGCACTGCCAGCAACAACAAGATCATGACCACAACCAGTGGTACCTTGAACAAGTCCCTGGGTCTGGGTCAGATTGACCCAGATATTAAATCCCAGACGATGGATGATGTGCTGGAGATTCTCATAAGAAATGGAGGTGAGTCAATCGGGTTGTCCTAAGAAACAGGTTTCACTTCGGACTGTTGATTACACCGAGCAAGGAACTTCCAATTTATTTTTTGAAAAAAATATGTTTTCATGTAATGGAAAAAGTTTTTAGCCAGCTTGACTTTAACCAAAGATATTGCAGACTGAAGAGATAGAGGTTGACCTCTCAGCACTGACTAAAATCAAGAGAAAAATTGGCAGAAATGATCAATTTAGCACATAAATCTGTTCACCTCATAGCACCCTGACATACTTGTAGTTTGCCTGTTGGAACAATTATCTTATTCAGAAACGATTGTTCTTTCAATTTCTGTAGTATAAAACATCAATATCAGGCCATTTCATTATATTCAACCCCCGATTTCACTGTTCAAATCCCGTAACGTACAACTCATCTCTATTGGCCATGAGACATATTGTCTGCCTGTTTTTCCCCATGGAATTATAGTGACATAGTTCTTTCTGGTTTCTTTCAGACCTTCCCCCAAGTGCTGCTACAGAGGCCCTGCCAACACCCAAACTGACCCAGCCTATGACCCTGCCTTCAACAGCTGTGATTACCACGGCTACCACATCATTGATGAGTGTGTCAGTCTCACCATCAGTGTCACAGGCCTTTGTCACTGTCCAGAACCAGGCGATGCCCTCCTCATCCCCCGCACCATCCATCAGCGGCTCCATTAGTAGTCCTAGCAGTCATCTGCAACACAACCACCAACACCATCAGCCCAGCACCAGCAGTGCCAGCCCCAGGGACCAGACTCTGACCTCAGTACAGACCATGTTCTCAGAGCCTTTGTTACATGACACTCACAGCTCATCTCCGCACAACCCAGACACCTGCGGCTCATCCTCGCTTAGTCTGAATGATGGAACGTCTCATTCTGACAGCGGGGGGCTGCTTGACTGGGGTGAGATGCTGCCTTCCCCTGATTTGTCTAACATGGACTGGTCATCAGACCCCAGTTTTGGTCACCTCGACTTGGGAGATTCCAATCTCAATTTGGACTCAAAAATGGGAGACACAGGTCAAAGCAGTCATTGCCAGAGCTTGAGCAGTAACAGACTGTCTGGCACGATGGGCCTGGACACTCTCACCGTGCCTGGTAGCTCCGGCACCAACTGCCACAACGATAATAGTTGTAGCAATAGTACTGGACTGCGCACGCCAAGTGTGCACGGTTCCGAACCTGACCTGACAGCGTTGGGCCTGGGAGGAGACTCCAGCGAAGCGGTGGATCCTGCCAGCCAAATGGACATGTCGGACTGGTTGGACGTCATCATGCCTAATTCCAATATGAACATGACCCCCATGACTGCACCCGTCAGTGTCCCATTCTCTGCAGATCCCATCCTTACGCCAAGAACGCAGCAAGAGGTCTTTGACATTTTCAACTTTGATGACCCAGACTTTGGACCCTCGGCAATGAGCTGGGATAAGCTGGCAGAGCACGGCACCAGCAGTTAGTTGAAGGCAGAGACAGTTGTCATGTTTGTTAGTATTATCTTACCTTGATACTCAGGTTTGTTTATTCTTTCTGCGTTTTCTCTTTTGATTACTTTGCATTATAGTGCAGAAAGAATTCAGAAGTGACAGGGTAGCAGATAGAATTGGCTCTTGTGCACTGGTCATTAATTTTTGCTGCAGTCAGTCAGAATGAATCGGATGTAGTTTTCCACCAAATTGAGCTATTACCATCACATAAAATCTTACTTTGTACGCTTTGTTGCTGGGGAAAAACATTTTGAGCTTGCTTTGTTTTAGCAGATATTACAGATTTGAAGAGACGGTCAACCTTCAGGACTGACTAAAATCAAGAGAAAAAGTGGTAAAAAGGAACAGTTACAGGCTTAAATGCACATATTCAGCTCACAGTTGTGCTGATATTTTGAGAATTTGCCCAAGAATGCTATATTTTCTTACTCTGAGATAATTGTTTTTTTCAATTTCTGCATTATAAAAAGATTGATGCTGGATCACTTGAGTTACATTCAAACCCCTGTTTCTGTCCCACTCCAGTGACTTAGTCTCATCCTGAGTGGCCACACATCTTTTCAAGTTACTTTCTAATGAAGTTTGACTTGAATTTTTGTATTATTTGATATATGGTAACAGGAAGTATAAAATTTGAAATGGATGAATTGAATTGACCTCAAGAGCAAAAAAAAACCTCCTTTTTTCATCAGATTCTTTATTTGTAAGCAAACAAAGCATAGCCACAGCAACTGTTTCATTTTTAAAGAAGTGATAAAATCATTGGATTTCGTTTATTTCCAGTGACAACCAGCTTACTCATTTTTGGAGCTAACTCGGTGAAGAAGTGTCTTTGCACTGTGAACAAAAGTGACTCCTTAATTTGGTACCATAGAAGTAAACACTGTTGGTTACTTTGTCTTGTAGATATAATATGTGAATTTCCATTGCATTGCCCAATAGAAATGCGCTTCAGTAAATGTTCCTTCACAAATTCAGTAACAAAATAAATACCCACAAGGAACAATTTGTATATATTTATAGATACTCTTTTGCTCATGCCTGGTAATCAAACTTTGTTTTAGCACGCTTGAACATTCTTCATTTCTGGTTCTTGTCCAACTTGTTTGTCGTTTGAATTTTCCTTTTGATTTCTTTCCGTTCCTTTCAGTTTGCTTGTATACAAGATAAAATACTTTGGTTTGAGATGAAACTTTCCTACTGTCTGAATTAAATGCAGGCATAATCATGATATCGCCCACCTTTATTTATCCTCTGTTGCTATGGCTTTTATCACTCTGAACAAATTCAGGAGGGGGGGGGGGGAAATTGATTGTAGGGGAACTTCACTTCAGAGACTTTTTATCAAAGACAGCATGTGTTCCACCAACATATCAGACGGGTCTCTGCATAACTGAGCATTCAAATATCTCATGTGAGGGCCAGCTGTGCTCTTGTTCCTCTTCTTTCCTCACCCCTTCATCTCATCTGTGATTTCCTGATGGACCAAGTGCCTGTGTTACTGTGTTATATCGAAGCGCTAGTTCCTTTGCGAACTGGTGTATCCCAACATGTTACAAGTTCATGACATTATTTATATATATAACTCTGTATGGTGAGTGAGACGTGTGCGGCAGGGGCTGTCCACCCGATACTGTGGTCAGTTGTTGTCATAGATTGTTTGTGTCTGATGGATGCCATATCATAATCAGGGAGGGGTTGACCTCACCCATAGTCACCTGAAGATAACATAAGTTTCAAGAGGGTTCAAGTCTATTCCTCTATCTTCAAGGAACTGTGCTGAGTGAGTCTTTATTTTTCTTTTGTACTGGACATGACATTTGTTACCAATAATTCGTTTTTTCCATTCCTGAAGTAAAGGCCCAAAACTCTGAAATTTTAAAATCTGATAAAGTGGATCCTAACAAAGCTCACTGTGCTGATGAACAGATTGGTATTTTAAATTTTGTTTCATTCGCCAGAGCATAGTCACTGAGATGTGACTGATTTGTGAGACTGTATGAAGATAACACATTTCAGAGAAAAACAGAATTTTTATGACAAAATTTTTTCTCACAGCGTCAGACATTAGAGGAGAAGATTTCATTTATATCAATAGATTTTGTCAAAGATAAACTAAGTCATCTCACTCTAGATTGAAAAACTAATTCATCTCAGAAAAATTATGTCTTTGGCGATCCCTTAGCTATTGTCTTTTTAGATCTCTCACTCAAATGTTAAAGTAGCTGCAGGGATACAACTTCAGGTTTGCTTCACTTCTACATTTTAGACAACAGTCAGTGATGAAAGCCTGGTAAAAGTCAGGATGAGGGTTTACAGACTTGAAGAACACATTGTGGGTTTATAAGGGAAAGAGAATTATGATAATGGTTCTATA
The DNA here is from genome assembly GCA_039654565.1 of Peronia peronii. Taxonomy (NCBI): domain Eukaryota; kingdom Metazoa; phylum Mollusca; class Gastropoda; order Systellommatophora; family Onchidiidae; genus Peronia; species Peronia peronii. The sequence goes on along the minus strand of JBCEWB010000012.1, from coordinate 1,216,689 downwards.
TTGGTATGTGGTAGGTGTGGTTCCTTTTATATACAACTGTATTTTATTAATAAAACTGTAGAAATCTTTAATCTAATTTCAAGATTTTTTTTTTTTTTTAAACTGTCAAAAGCTGCGTACCTGTTTTACCAGAACTGAAAGGTTTGATTGCTCTGCACATCATGCATGGTTTTTGGTTTTTGCTATTGGCTGTGGCTCAAAAACAGACTCTTTTTTGAAAAATGAGCAAATCACAGTCTCTGCCTGATGAATGGTACTTGCCGGCAATGTATCTGCGTCTGAAGCAGATCCAGTGCATATGAATTATTTCCGGCTTTCAATTCAAACCAATAATGCTGATTGAGCAAAGGCTGTTCACCTACTCTTTAGGTGTGCTGATGATAGCTATTACAGAAATAGTCATTGGGACAGGCATCTGTCTGTCAAGTCATTGCCTGCTTATGATAAATTTGTGTGGCAGGCGACCACATGTTTACTGTTTGCAGTGTCTTTTCCCGATTTTGTCTTTATCTATGGCATTTTGCTGCTCTTTGCTGTAGACCTATGCCACAATAGAAAAAGTTTATTCCAATCTGAACCAACATCAGAGGACAGGTCTGAGCCCTGACTATGATAACTATGTATGATCTTGTTGAAAAAACATGTTATTTCTGTTGTGGGACAAATCAAAAAAAAAAGTGATGTAAAATTAATATCTGTATTAATGTTTTATGGGACTTAAAATTGAAAATATTACTAGTGTTGTTCTTTCAAAAGCATTATTTCCAGATATTGATATCTGTGTGATCGTGCGTTGAGAGGGAGAGCTGGTGCATTCTGAATATTCTGTGAATGTTGAATCATTGAGATCTTACTTAATCTTATTAGTTAGTAAACGTTCCTTTCAATTTACATATTGAAGTGCTGCTTTCAGTTGTGTAACACAAGAAAAGCAAACTTGGGAAGATATTTGTATAGTGTTTCTGGGTGGTGAGATGACAAGAATTCATTGAATACAGTGTTCTCAAAAATGTCGAAGGATCATACAGTATGAAAGAATATTTCTGGTGAATCCAGGCAGGCCCTAAATAAAATGCATGAGATATGTCCACTTTTAATGATGTGTTTCAACTCGGAATTGAAAAAGTTTGCAAACTGACTGATTTTCAGAGAGTCCTATACATTTAAAAAAATGTTCTTCCCTCCTTGACCACATTTAAATGGTAACATTGAAATGTCACTGTACAAACTTTTTTTTTATACTTGAACATAAAAAAAAAAAAAAAATGGTAAATCTGGATATGAAAAAATGGATTCGTTTGGAATCTTTACATGGCAATCTGACAAGAGACTCAGCCACATGATAGCTGAAATCGCAATGTGAACACAGACACGTAAGGACTTTTCTTTACAGTCAAGGTTCATTGAAAGTTGATCAGCCTGTCCTCTTGCCCTGTTTGATGTTGTTACATTCATAAATTGCACAGTAGGGACCTGTGTCGAATTGTTCACAACAGAATGTGTTCTACAATGCCACACAAAGGAACAGGGTGCCTTCCCACTTGACAACACACAATGCTAAACATAGGGAGCGTTGATCATCAGCTCGTGATCCTAAAGAGATTCCAAACGAGTCCATGTATTTATACGATAAGGAGCTTCCCTTGTTCATGATGGAGGTGGAGGTTCCCATGTGTTTTGTGAGTCTGAACCTGTTATTGATATATATCAATATATATATATACCTGTTCCTGACTACAAGCACAGCAGCAGGCATATACTTGATGGGGCAGAGACTCTCAGGTAATCGATATACTATATGCCCGGACACTGCTTGAAATGAAGTCATTTCACTGTAGTGAAAAATGAAAGATAATGTATAAGGCAAGGAAAGCAAAAACAAAGCTGGCCTTTGAAAGCCACATTATGTACAGTGTAAAATATGTTTCAATATCACTGTAAATAGTGTGTTAGTGTGTAGTGAGTTTATATGCCTTGTGATAGTCCATTGCTGCTGGTGATTTTTGTGAGCTACCATTCTGTGTAAGTGTACATGCGTTAGACTATCTCTTTAATGCTTTTGTCTGTGTTGTCATAATTACTTACCAGAGGAAGAGTGAAGAGACATATACATGTGCTTTCATCCTGTTATTATGAATGGAATGAAAAATGAATGCTTGTTGTTACATGATATAAAGTTGATCAAGAATAATGTTGACTATGGTTTTTCAATAGAACTTGTGGACATTATGTATAAGACTTGTGTTGTGGTACTTCATGACAGAAGAGACATCTTCAACAAACAGTCATTAAATCAATGAAGAAATCATAGAATATCATCAGCATGACTGTTAGGCCAGCTGAGTGCCCATCTGTAACAATTAGATGTTTTATAGAATCATACAACTGTTCAGGTGACTTAAGTATAGGCTGCGTCCTGTCTTATAGCAGAAAGGGTTGAACCATTCAGACACTTCTTGTTAATATGATCCTGTGGAGGCATGAGATAAGGGAAAATAATCATTACTATACATGAGCACTGCCCATGCACATTTGAACATAATAATATCTTTGCTTTCCATTGGAATTCAAATCAGGTTCACTTCTGATGAATGCTGCTACAAAACATTTGTTGAGAACAAGATATTCATGCTTAGCCATTTTTTCATTCACCAAAGTCTCTGAGAGAAAGGGATGAATATTTTGTCATATTTCATTGTATATAGCTTTACATTTGATTATCATTGTATTTTTTGTTTGTTTTGTTTTTTTGTGTGTTTGTTTTTGTTTTTTTTTGTGTTTTACACAATTATTACATATTTTTGTCCACGTTGCATGGGCTTGCCGTGCCTTTTTTGGGTCCACTAATCTCAGATTGTTGTTTGTTGGTTTTTTTCTATTTTTATATTTATTAATACAATGGATTTTTTTTTTTTTTCTGCATTTCACGTAAACAGCGTAGTACATTCTCCAGCTGATTTCATGACTGACCTAGACTTTAATCCTCTATTTGTTGTGTGCAGAGTTTTCTATTCTTTTTTTTTTTTTTTTTTTAACTATGCATTCCAGTTTCGTCTGCTTTCGGCCACTTTTGAAACACCCAGATATTGAACATTGTGTTCCAGGTCCAATATTGTAACAGTTCATTGAATTAGAGAGATGGGGTTGGGGGGGGGGGTGGGGATGGTATTCAGTGTTATTTAAGTTCAATGTAGAAAATATAGAACAATGATAACATGACTACAAATTGTAGAATCAGTGAAAATGAAACACTTATCCCATTATTTCTTCATGAAAGTGACATTTGGGGAATGAAAATATTATTTCAGTGAACAGAATGAGTTTTTGCCAAGCTGCATATGGTGCATATAGGCATTCCAATTGAAGATGATTCACTCAGATAGGACAAAGAAAATGTGAAAGATAAACAAACAATGTGAAGCATCCCTTCTCACTTCTTATCAAATATATATATCATGGAAAGAGTTGAGGCTTTAGAAGTTACTGATAATTAGCTATACCGTTACAATTACATGTAACTTGTTTCAATGTTGAAGTTCTAATTGCTGTGTGTTCCACCTAAAATAGTGCAGAATCACATCTACGCTCAAGTAGTTGGAATAGGAAGAAAAAACAGGTGGAATCTAGACGGAGACAAGTTTAGTTTTATTTCAACCGGGAAGGTGATTGAGATGGGCTGAGATGGGTAGCTCACAGTGTGATGTATATTATATTTGCCCCAGATGTATGGTAATCATTCACATTTTTGGCTTTTGAGAATCAACAGGAGAAAATGATGATGTTTTTGAAATAGTCGTAAATTGATATCGGAGACTTCCTGAAAAGGCTAGTGTTGCACATGTGTTAGTCAGATACAACACCTTTGCCAAGTAGTGAGTGATCACTGGAGGAATGACAAATACTATATCATGAAAGTGATTGTTGAACAATCCAATTGTCTACCATAGATAATGGGAGATCGTTATACAGCCCTATTATTTCCCTCTACCAGACATAAGCAATGAAGAACAGGCAGTGTAAAGAGGGAAAAAATCATTTTACACCTTGTCATTTGAAAAAATGACCACAAAAAAACTGATAAAATTATTACAAATAAGAAGAAAACATTTTCTGTATACTATGAATTTTTATAATTTTTTTATGATGTAAGTTTTAAGCAAGCTGCACAAACGTGATTTTTTTCTTCTTTACACTGCTTGTGTAAGGCCCCCTTGTGATAGGCAAAAGGAAGTAATAGGGCAGGTCAAAACAATCTCCTGTTAGATCCAGACATGTAGAGACACAGGTGACTCCTGCATGTGGATCTAGTGCTGAGCCTGGTGGTGCACACTCACAGTCAAGCATTGATTTGATGGACTAGCTCTTGACACAAATCACAACTTTGCGGACCACAAACTGAATGACCAGATTTAGACGTTTTATCAAGTGGAGGTGGTGTGAGTTATATCTTTGCTCTTGTCATCATCAGCACAGGGGCCTTGGTATCAAGCTGAACACGAGAGGTGTAGTAGTTGGTTATGAGTCCATTATATTTTACTACATTAACCCCTTTCCTGCTGCATATATTTCCTCCCCTAGTGTAAGAAAATTTCACAAAATAGGCAGAATCACCAGTGGACCAACACAATTTCGTTTCTGTCGAAATTAAAACCTCTTCACTGTTCTGTTGATGTACAACGTACATTGTAATGTGACTGGGGTCAGATGTGGACAGTGTACATCACTGTAAAATTGTGTTTTACAAGTGACATACGTTGTAGGTCAATGTCACATCTGACCTTAGTTATATTATGACATACTTGGTACATCAATAGAGCCATGAAGGGGTTAACTTTGCTGCATTTTCTGAAAATATCAAGCAAAGTGTTCAAAGTAAAGAAGAGTTCTGGAGGAATGTGAGATTTCCAGAATTTGCTATGCTATGCATTCATGCAGACAGATGGTAGACAGAAAGGTCAATAAGTAGCAACGTACAGTTGATGTTCAGTGTGATATGCTTCAGCTGTTACATTGTACGACAGTTTGTTATGTACAAAACCTGTGGTGCTGATGACTGGCTGATGATATAACTTATAAGGCAAAAAACCAGCTTTATTGTGTTAACATTCCCCTTGCATTGGTCATCAGTAATGCTTTCTCTGCGGTATTAAAGTGGAGATTCCACCAGAGGCAGACTGACTCCTCGAACTTGATTTAGCACAGAGCACTCACAAATAGCCACAGTTGATGGGCGAGAATGGGAACACAGACAGTTGTGTGGAAAACACATAATGGTGAGAGTCAATCTGTGTGTTCAAAAGTGGCCTATCCTCTTGACTCTACAAAGAACCAAATTGATAAACATTCGACATGTAGCCTCCCCCAGTCCTTATTTATTTGACTCCTGCTTTACCTGTTGCTTATATTAGATATTGGTCTATTGCCTTTGCCCATCCTTATCTGTTATTTTCCACATATGATTCATTTGATCTTTTTTTTTTTTTTTTTAGTTGTATCTTTATTTATGATAGCAATGCTAAACTTTTCCCAGCAGAAAGTTAATTTATTGTATCCTGCAGCTGTTAAATTGATAGTATAATGATAAGATAACATCCAGTAAAAGGTTTAGTATGCATTTACATTTATGCTGAACATGCAGCATGTTTCACTTGCTCCACAAGGATAATGCTAGGTCCGTGAACACTGTGACCTGCAGCATTTGGACACAGTCTAGGGTGAGAGACGTTAATTGGACTTTTGTGATGAAAATTAGAAAATGTTTCCAGCCCATACCCAGGAGTCTGGCAAAGAATGGCTGTTTGTGGCATGAGGGTTCAATAGGAGAAGAGTGATGCTGGTTAATATGATCACAAATCATCCGTTTCCAGGATTCATTCAGTCTTTTTTTCCCCCAGATTTCTTACATATTAACTCATCCTCATGAAATTGATCAAAAATGTATTGTCAGAAAAAGAAAACAAACTAAAATAGAAATTGAAATCTTATTCAAAACTTGTTCATGTCTTTCTATATTGTCAGTTTGATAGTTACAGGATATTATCAACAATGCATTCCCAGATTTAAATGAACAAATCTCAGAAACAAGCATTTGAATAATTTATCTGTAGAAAATGAGCATCCCTGTTTCACCATTTCTACATATTGTTTAGAGTTGACAAAGGAAAAGTCAGCTCATTGCATCATTAACCAAACTTTGATCAGAAATGTTGATTTTCCACTTTTTTTTTTCTTTTGAAATAATTGTATAGGCTATGAATATCTCCAAGATCACAAAACTTTTGCCCCCTTACAAATAATTTTACTTAATGAAGACTTTCCTGTCAGTGTACGCCAAAGATGTAGTTGACCACTGACACAGACTTAAAGGTCTGGGCTCTCATGCTTTTGTGTAACACTGCCTCCTTAGCTTTCCACACATGGGATTGAACAGTCGAAATTCCAGTTCTTACTATTCAGTTCTTAATTTTAATTTCATAGCCTACGACTAACCAAATGAAAGTAAAATCACCCGCTGATAGCATACTGTAAAAGGTTCCTTTTTGTTTTTTTCCCCTCCCTTCCTGTGTTTAGGACTGAAGAAGTTGACTTTGAAAGCTTTCAATTTTTCACTCATTGAATGTTATATCAGTCATGTACAGATGCATAGACTTGTACCAGTTGTGTGTGTTTCCAGCTTTGCATGCCGGTGGGTCATTAGCTGTGTGGATTATTAGAGTTTTGTTCTACTTGCTGTGAATATTGCCTCATCCATTCGCCTGTCTCTCAACTTGGGATCTGTCCTCTCCTGGTCTCTTAACTGTCTACTAAGGTGCTTCACTATGGCCATGGTTCATAGATAACTCTGTACAGAAAGATGTGTTTGCTATTGTTCTATACACAAGCAAAAAAAAATAAAATTATAAGTTAACACTTTTGTCCTCACCCACTCCAATTTCTTTAAGTATATATGTAATCTTTCCAAAGCATATCATTATCATTGTCTAAACCTGTATGTCTTAATGTTGTGTTTTCTTTTTTTTTTTTTAGGGATGATGTTTCATGTTTTATGTGCTCTTGTAGCTTTTGTGTTATTTTATGTCCAGGGTTGTTATAACCACACAAGTCAAAAGTGCAGGAAAAAATAACAGTATGGCTTTCTGAAGGGCCCTAGTGATTCATATTGTGAGAGATCATACATTTGAGAGAACATGTTATGTGCCTGAAACAGTTATGTTTTTTTGTACTTTGCCTTTAAAAGCCTATGAGTATCTTGTAAAGCAATATTAATCCTCAATAAAAGTCACTGGATTCAGTTTTGGGCAAACTTTTTTTTTTTTTGCAATATTTAGTTCTGTTAGATCTACTGTTGTTTGTTATTTTAAACATGGCAACCCAGCTTGCTTAAGGTCATGAAATTCTGACCATCTGTGGATGGTTTTATCAAGTGAACCAGATTGTCATCATCAGTGACTAAAAAACAACAGCATCGACAACAACAACTGACATAGCAAATTCTGAATAATCCAGGGAGTTGTAGTCCAAACGACCAATGTAATAAATTGTTCATTTTCATTGTAAAGAAAAAAAACAAATAATAATAATAATTTTGTTTTTAAAAAAGTCATTAAAACTCCACAACTTTGATCAGGGCATGCTTTGTATGCGAGTTTTCTTCTGTGAATTATTTATAAATTATATGACACACTTTGCTCAAGAACAGCATCAAGTTGTCATAAGGTGTATTTTTATCCTGAGAGAATATTTATTTATTTAGCCATTTTCATGTTTATATGGGTGTTGCTGCTCCATCAGTAACTAAATGTACATTTCTTTTTTTTTTTTGTTTGCGTGTTTGTTTGTTTGTTTGTTTGCTTGCTTCCAGCTTCCATAAAAGCTGGAAAATTTTGCCAGAACTTAGAATTAGGCAAGCTAAATTGTCAGGTACTTTAAATGACAAGAGAATTTCCTGAGGGAAGCTTTCGTGATGTTTATATATGCAGTGAATGTTTATGGTTAAATGTTGAATGATTTCCCTACAGTGTGCTAGTGCTTTTAACACAGCACATTAAAGCAGAGTTCAAAACAATTTCGTGATCAAAACAAATAATACGGGTTACCAAAACAAAATTTTTCCCTCTAGTAAACCAGAGGCATCAGACTAACTGGGGGTCTTCAGCTTTCAAACTAGAAAACTAAAACATTCAATTTGTGTTGCAACTTGCTGATAGAAGCTCATCATCCGTTAGCTTTTGAAGACAATAAGATACAGTGACATGATGAAATGGAAACGAAGAGATTGTATCCGGTATTTACGTGGGTTCCTTTATCTATATATTACATAAATAGTCTTCTTTTCAGAGAGGACTTTGAGTTGATAGCAGTAGTGTTCTCAAACTGAACCAGAAGATAAACAGGCTAGTTTTCAAATTTTCTGTCTGGGAAAAATGCACGTGTTAAAATTTAGTAATAAACTATAGAATTTGGCAGGAAAGGTGGCAGTGCTAAAGGATGACTGGGTTTTCTAGTAATTCTCATAGGTGATAGTAATGTGACTTTTATCTCTTTTTATCCCAGTTCTAGTTCCTATTCATTGACTACAGATGTTGAATTGGAAAAACCACTGGATTGTTAATTCAATTTTTTGTGCTGCTAGGAAAGAACTCTCAAGTTTGATTCAGTTATAGAAAGAATATGATGCACAGCCACAGGTCAAGACGTATACTTGTGAGTGAGGAAGGGTATTTTATTTACCTAACATTAATTTCAGATACTTTTTTGTTTTCTTTCCTTTGAAGATGGAATGGATTTTTTTTCCCCCCGCTGCATAAGTTGTCTTCATCAGGATAAAAAGTCCACCCATAAAGTTTGTGAAAAATCTTTGGGACAGAGGGGATATGAGGAATGGAGAAAATTTTGATCATCAAGTCATTCACAGCCGTCACTTTTATATTTCCATCACTGGTGTCTCAGTCATTAGTGGACAAGATTTGTGAAGTGAAGTTGTAGTTGAAGACCACCATGTTGCAATGCTACGGTTGCCTACTGACCAGAGTGTACTGTGTAAAAGGTCCAATCTTTTTGTGTGAGTGTACATTCCATTCATAACTTGTAGGCTTTTTTTCTGCACTCGGCAGTCTTTGTGTTGTTTTCGGTCCCCTGATGTGACTATTTCTGCGCTGTTTCGATATGAGCTAAAGGGTGAAAGAATGCAAAAGTGAGAAAGAACGCAAGGCGACAACTGCCGTGTATAAACTGTACAAAGGAGCTGTTCAAATGAGACAAATAACAGTTGAGCTGAATTTCCTGTATTGATCTGTTCAGACTGCTGATCATTCTGTTGCTTGTTGCCATGTGTAAATACCTTTGCTTTAACTCCTAAGGCTAAGAAGAAAAATATGCCCTGATGTTTACGGCTTGCTCATAAAAGTAGACAACCCAAGAAATGCCGAATCCAGTGAAGCAGTGTCAGTCAGCTAAATTTTGTGTTCGGCTGATAAAATGACTGTGGATGTCTTTTTTAAAAATTTGTTTATGCTGTTTCTTTGTTTTGAAATCAGTTTGCATATTTCCACAGGTGTTTTCCCTTTCTGAAATATGCAAAACATTTGTTATTGCCCTTCTAGCCTAAACACTTTGAACCTGGTGTCACTGGAACAAGCTCAAAACCCGTGTACATATTCAGTGGTGTATTATGTGTTCTTGCCTGAAAGCATTGAATTTCTCTCAGACATAACTTGTTTGTAAGATTTACTGTCCTATTTTCTGTTGGCTGGAGAAGCACTGACAGCCAAAAACCTATGTATACATCAAGTGTTTTTAAGTGAAGCATTTAGCACAGTGAGCATATTAGTTCTAGAAAAAAGAAAGAAAAAACATTGACAGCAACAGCTACAATTGTTACATAAAAATAAGTGCATTTTTGGTCTAGGATTTAGAATCAATGCCAGGAATGGTGCAAACACATACAACTTAACAACACATATGCCAGAAATACTTCAAATTAAATACACACGAAGATGCAGCAAGACAGTGTTCAATGTATGTACCTTGTTTTCCTGGCTTTTAAAAAAAAAAAAAAAATTTATTTCCATAGTCTGGACTTGAATGTATTATTGTATTGGTTTTATTTTTATCTTCTTGTTCGTTTCACATTATGGCATATTATCTTATGATATTTTCTTTCATCGAATAAAAAACAAAATGAAAATGTCGCGTTTTATTCACTGATTATGGTCAATTTTCTTTTTGTCTAGTTTCTATCAAGTAGGCATTTTTGTATGTATACATGTAGGCTATATATCATTTAGATCGAGTCAAATGGAGCACAGTGAGTTTGTAAATCCCAGTGTATAATAACAAACTAATCTGGTTTAGGAGATGAGATGATGTCTTGACTGAACAGCGCTGAACAGATTGTTATGATTACAACCATGTATTTTTTCTTCTTCTCAAGACAGTCAATATTTTCTAGTAGGGAATAAGAGGATTTGGTAGAGTAAGGATAAATGCTGTTGTTGTTGTTGTTTTTTGGGGAGGAGGGGGGGTGTAGTGTTAAACTGCAGTAATTACTCATCATGTCAGTCCTGTTTGTAGTGCAGGTGACATTAGTTATTGTTCTCTTCCAGAACTTGTTTATTTTTTCACTGGTTGAAAATGATTTTAAAAAAAAAACAACAAAACTCTCCTTACCTTCAGGCTGGGCAGTCAGACTAACTTCACCGTTGGTGAAATCCTGTCATAGTTTGCAAGGTTTTTAAACTGGAAGAGGGATGGTTGAAGCATTTGAGGAAAACGATAAGATAATAATTTTTTATTGTTTTTTGTTGTTTTTTTTCACCTCTTGTCTGTTTGGGACACTTTGGGTTCAGTTTGTACACATGTCATGTCCTATGAATGACCGTTGATGACCAGGAACCAAGGGAATGTTACTTTTGTCATGTTCTGTATCATGTTGTTCTAAATCACTCCATTCAATTTGTGCAGTGCATCACCATTAGCTCTCATGCTCGTCCTTGTGAGACTGTTTTCTTTGTTTGTTTGTTGTTTTTTTTTCAGCCTCTTTTTTCTTCTTTTTTTTTCTTTCCGTTGTTATTTTTCCTTCCTTTTTCTTTTCTTTTCTTTTTTTTTAAAATAAAGCTTGCTATCAAATAAAGAATCGAGCGTTTGAATTGTTCTTTATGATTTTTTTTTATTAGTCACGGTGAGCTGCTGCAACAGCTCCGAACTCTATGTAACAACTATAAGTAATACCTGAAATAGTAATAATAATAATGGTAATAATAATGAAATGTTAAATAAAAGTTATACAGAATAATAGTATGATAAGAAGAAATGTAGACGCCCGGACAGCGTTGGAAACGTCGGGACATCTTATACACTATGTTTGTATGTATTAATACTATTATATTATAGCATTATGAAGTTTCTATTTAAATTTAGTACAGCATAGTGAACATGAATATTTTATGGCAAAAACATTGAAAAAAACAAAATATAACCACGATGTTCGAGGTGCATATTTTTCGAAAGGGCCTTTTCACTGAAGTCATCACAGCAATATCACCCTTCTCCTCCACTCCCCACTCCCATGCTCCCTTTCACGCCCATCCCATCAAAAAAAAAAAAATCAAAGGTGGCGGGACAGGGAATGGAGAGAATGCCACTCATGTTCTTTTAGAATCTCATAGTTCGAGCCTTGAAATTGTAATTAATTGAAATTGTCTTCAGTGCCCACTGCCGCCAGTCATTGTCTTGAGAAAATTGCAATTCGACCCCTAAAAGCCAAAGTAATAGATTTGTTCCGACCAAGCGAACGGCTGGAAATCCTCGTCTGATTTTAGTAGAGCGACGCAAAACACTCCAAACTGTTCCCTACCATTGACACAGAAAAACTCATTTTAAAAAAGCACGGGACCGGTGACAATTGTTCTCGGATCTCGTGATGGAGCGGTAACAAACATCAGTGGATGTTCTATTTTTGGCAGAGGGTGCAAACATCCGCCAGGGATTTCCAGGTTTTTGCTTAGTCGATTATGAACTTTTGCTTTTTTAAATGCCAGATTCATTCAGATGAAAAGTGGGAACCGAGGCCAAACCGTTTGCTCAGGATCAGACAATGCTTGTGGAAAAGTGTCTGAACTCCAAACAATTGGAATTTTCGCAAAGACAAGTCAAGTATTTTAAAGCTTTTCAGCCCTGCTTTCTATGGCTACCTCAGTTGTGATTGCTTACATATCAGGCCGCGACGCAGGTTGAAATTCAGTTCGTTTGTTTGCAGACACTCACCCATACTAAATCTATAATGTCCTGGGGAGCAACTTGTTTTTTTTTTCGTTTTGTTTTAACATGTAAACCGAAACGTAAAAATGAAGAACTCAAGGCCTTCATTGTATTATGTTTAATAATCCGGCCGCTTTCCCTGAGATCAGAGCGTGGATATAAAAGTAAAACTACTGAAATAATAAAAAGAAGTAATTATATAGTAACTAGAAGAGAACCCACGGCCTCCGTGGGAGATTTTTTAAATACAGCCCTGCGACTTAAAGTCTGTGGCAAGCGTGCGCACCTCTATGTTGATATTTTGGCTGATTAAACTGAATATTACTCAAAGAAAACGTGCTTTGAACACATCATACTATCGGACGTACAATTCGGATCAAGCACCCTCACGAGTTTGTTATTCAACTATCATCGCATTTTTAGAATAACATCAAAGATAATAAGCTTTTTTCTGGTTTATATACATAGAAATACAAGATTCATATGCAACAATGTTGTGTGCCAAATTTCATATGGATCCATTCAGCAGTTTTTCAGTCTATAAGCCTGTTGTGGGTTTTGTTGCAAATTTATAGTATAGATTTTCTCAAATCAATGGCAATCGCGCTTAAGAGAATTAACCTTTTTTTTTCTGAAAGGATCGAGTTATAGATCCTGTATATATACACTGTATTTGATTCAATGCCTGAAGAGGACGAATCCATTAAAATAACCCAAAATAGCGATGATCCTGCTGAGGCTAAGCCGCACATTGAAAAGAACTAATATCCAAGTTCTTGTGATAGCCTTACACAATTCCTCAAACAGAACTGATCACCACGACAGGACCAAGGCATAATAATATTTAAAGAGAGCCTCCACTTTTCTCTCTCCCTACCCCCCGCCCCCCCCCCCCCCTTCCTCCTTTTTCGGTCTCCCTTTATACCTCCATCCTATTATTTACTGTTATATTATGAACCCAGGCACTTTTCGGCCCAAGAGGGATCACGCCAAAACAGTGGCAACGATTCAAGGTGTAACATATCGCTCCTCGGAAATGTGTGATTCAGTACAACAATCTCTCTCTCTCTCTCTCTCTCTCTCCTGCCCCGCTCTCTCTCTCTCTCTCTCCTGCCCCTCCCTCTCTCCTCTTTCCCTCTCCCCCCCCCCTCTCTCTCTCATGTCTGCAGTCTTTCAATCCTGCGAAAGCAGGAATATCTCGGTTTTAAGTGCGTGCCTAGTTTGGTGAGTAAAATTTTGGGGGATTGGCCAGAAATTTGGGATTTGAAAATTTTGTCTGTACAACCGCGTATCTGTCTCCTGTTCATCCAATTTTTAATAATTTAGCACAAGTAACGTACACATGGAATCTCCGAAGTATATTTGCAGGTATTAGAGAAAACTAGACGTCGGACTCCGTGCCTAAGAATCAAGTAAGAAGCCGGTGGAATGTTGCGTCACTGGAGAAAAAAAAACAAGCAGATTCCAATCTTTTCCATCCTCCACAAGAATTCCTATCACAGCTTTTCAACGAGGTTGACACCAAAGACATGGTTGACGCCTAATCCCTTTTATAACGTCCTCCCCCCCCCCCCTCCCCCCACTTCTCTCTCATTTTGATTAGGCTACATGATGTTATAGAATGTATATGTATCGGTATTACCAATGTGCAAATCCAACTGATCACTCTGTTGTGCGTATGTTGTCAGAGTGGGAAACATGACGACATCACTTAACAACTACGGCTCTAGCAATAACGGAGACAGTGAAAAGGTGGGTTTTACCATCTCTCATCTATTGTGGTAAAGATTGGAAGTCCATTAGGGCCTTGCCACGCTCTCTCTTTGAGAATCACCCACAGGAGATTGGAAGGCGTAAAAAAAAAGAGTAACGTACAACAAAAGCAAACAAACAAACAAAACAACAAATAAAAAAGGGCCTCCACGGCATATATTATTATTATGCAGATCAGTGCAGAGAAGACCCAGTTGATGGCAAATAACACCAATGGTGTCAGCACTGACATGACCATAGACAACTGGAAACAATCCGTACTTTTAAATATCTGGAAGCCATAATATCGGATGAGGGATCCAAACCCGAGTACTCTCCAGGATAATCCGGACTACAGCTGCAGTGATCAGATTAAACGTCATCTGGAATGACAAGAACATCACCATCAGCTCCAAGATCAGACTGTTGTGTTCCCTGGTCGGAGCCATGTTTTTTTTTTTTTGTTTTAAATATATGCGAAACTTGGACCATTACATCATCATCCTGTGTCATCTCTTTCGAGGTCGATGTGAAATGATCTCTCTCTGTCCTCTACTCTTCTGGTGCATTCCTCCAAAGATAGATTCGTCCAGTCCTTGATGTCATCCATCCACATTCTTTGCTGTCTTCCTCTCGCTCGTTTTCCCTCGATCTATCCTGCCAGCATATCCTTACAGATGGTTTGTGTCGTTTGATGTGACCAAAATATTGTAAATTCCTTTTCTGAATTGTCAATCGTGTAGGTTTGACTTTTAACATAGTTGGCCTTTTTTTTTTCTGTCCAGCTTAGACCGAAAACATACTGGTCCGTCCGATTGGCAGCCACCAAAAGGTAGGCTGACGTCGGAGAAAAACGTAAACATAGTGAATCTGTCAGACTGTGGCCTTGTTTGCATTAGGCACAGTTGCATTTTTAAAAAATAATAAATAAAAACCGTTTTCTAGGCACTAAATCGCCAAATCTGCGCACTCGTACTTAATTATGGGTCGCTGATTTCAAATCTGTCATCAAAAATAACATTTGATGAGAAAAAGGAGGGTTTTAATGTTGCAATGGTACGCCCCGCCTGCGCCATTTCTTGACGCGTGAGTAAAGTTCATCCAACAAGCTGAAAAAAATGGAACATGTCGCATTCAATCCGACCGCCCTCTGCCAGTCACCGACAGTCAGAGGTGACTTAATTACACCGTCCGTTTTGTCTGCATTTTCCTTCTTGCACCACTTCAATCCGTGACTTTGTCGCCGATTTTTGTCGGATTGTCGGACCAATATATTTTCGGCCTTATCCCTCCTATACGTCTGAATGTCCACATTTCAAAAGCCTCCATTTTTTCTCCAGATTTTTGTTCAGAGTTCGAGTCTCTGGCCCATATAGCAAGATCGAATATATAAAGCACTCCACAAGTCTCAGTCTCAGTTCGAAGGAGATGTGTCTAGATGTTAATATTGACTTCATGGATGTAAAACGCGATTTTGCTATTCCAATATGCATTCTTATTTCTTCACAACTTTTTCCATCTTCTGTAGTCTGCTGGCCTAATTATATAAATTTTGCCAACTGTTC
>JBCEWB010000012.1:1175597-1199764 GCA_039654565.1 Peronia peronii | reverse complement strand
AGATAGATAGATAGATAGATAGATAGATAGATAGATAGATAGAGAGAGAGAGAGAGAGAGAGAGAGAGAGAGACATAAACCTCTGGGTATTTTGTTTTGTTGCATGAGTTAATTCTTACGTTTCACTTAAAAAACAATTTAAAAAAAAAAAAATTAACGTCACATAATGTAGTATCCTACCGTTGTGAATGGAACCAGCTCAGAAGGATGAAGTCCACCAAGAAGAAAAGAGAGAGGCTGAAGAAGGCTTCTGGTGTGCACTATGCACGTATTATGTTTCACTCATTCAAATCATTGAAGCTATAAAAGTCAACAGTCTATTCAAGACGAAGCAACTGGAACTGAAACTAATAAATCGATCTCAACTTCATTCTCAAGAAACACATTTAATAACATATGATAGTTTTGTAGCGAAGAGTTAATATTGCAGATTGTGCTGGCATCTGATAAACTGAGACAGAAGGTTTTTAAAAAAAAAATTAATTCACACCCCCCCCCCCTCCCCAGATGAATGCCAGAGGTCATGTTCTGTTTTAAAAATGCTTGTCATAAATGTTGACTCATACACACACACACAAACACCCACACACACAAACAAAAAAATGAGTAAAAACAAAAATAATGATTTTTTTTCTTTTAAATTTGAGAAATAAATGTTCTACAATATTCCTATTTTGTGTTGTTTTTGCTTACTATCTATGATTTAAATTTAGTTGTAGATATAAAATGTTTTAATTATGTGTTTGGAGATTGAAAACTGACTCTCCTCGACAGTTTAGGCTTTTGCTGGAATGACAAGGGGTCGTAACTCTTTTACCTCTTACAAAGTAACGGAGAATCTGTAGCTTAAAAACTGTATATTTTCTTGAAGGGTTTTGGATGCTCTTTAAAATGATACCCTACATGACAAATTTGAGCAATTTTGAATTTTGACCTTTTTTTGCTCTGAAAGAGTAAATGGCCAAATCTGCTCTGTGGAATCCGCCTTATCGTCAAATAACCCAAATCTGATGAAGAGTAAGTCGCCCTTTCATGGCAAAATTTCCAAACTCCAAGTTTCTACCCACAAAAATTCTTCTCAGCAAATGGGGCATGCATTTAAAGCGAGACAATCATACTTTCTTGGGATTGAAAGGTTACCAAGCTTATATTACACAACAAATAAAATAATGGGTGCCGTTTTTGCTTTGAAGTCTGGAGACACATGGCAGTGATATCCTTGAATATTTAGTCTACCTTTTTTTTGGTCAGATATTCTCTCATTGTTTAAAAAGTAATTTTTAACTTATTAGATAATAAATTGTGCAAATGTTTAAATTGTATTGTTAAAAAATAAATACATGTAAATAAATTTATAAAGAACGTACTTCTACGAAACCTGTCCTATGTAAATGAGTGTAACTCTGCTTCTCAATCTGACGTCATACACAAACAGGAAGTAGACTCTTAGCCTAGCAGCTGACGCCTTTGTTGTGTACATAGCAGTCGGCGAAGACATAGGCCAGAAATGTTAGATTAATACCCGGAGTCAAATCCATTGACGGTTAGAAAGATCAATGGCAGTCCTTACCATTGCGTCGTAATGCATCGGCAGAGCCAGAGAACCAGAGGAACGTCTTCAAAGGGGTTTGTTGAAAATTTTGTTATCATGGTCGGGGATTTAGAATTTTGCCAGTGCCAGTGGTTGACTGACTATAAATCCATAAAGCTCGTCGTGCGTATTAAATGTGCACCTAAAATCATTCATGTTATATGGCATTTCATTAACGGCTGTCAGCATTCAATCTAGACATGAATCACGTCATTACACACAAAAAAATTAGTAACTTATTAGGCCTAATCGATGACTTTGGCACCAGATTAGAACTCACTAGGATGTGTGACCCTCCATTTGAGCAAGCCATGAATCGGGGACAGCATTGTTTCTTAATCCTTTCCTTGCTTGATTTTTCAGGCACCCCTGATCCCACTCTTTTTTTTTTCATGTTCTTGTTTTTGTTTTAATTTGTTGTTGTTCATTATTTGTTTTTTTGTTTTAGAAACTTGAAAAAATATAAAATTTCCGGCTGTGGTAGTTCTAGCATTTAATCTTTGAAACCAGTCTCTTGCTAATTGTGTTTGGTTGATTTTGATATGTATTGTTGCTGCAGGATTTTCTCATTGCTTCAGACAGATGAGTAGGCAGGCGTATTGTCCTGTTCTTAGTGATTCCAGAGCAAGAAAACTTAAAACATTGGATTTGTCATGACAACAGCCCAACATAAAAGCAGCATTTGAAAAAATAAGAGTTGTGAATGCCTTGTACAGCTATATTGTCCTTCCTTCAAGAATTATTCTTTTGCTTTCATTTTTCTGTGGCTTCTATTATGTTATCTCATTTTTTTATGATTTTTGACTGTGGTACAGTCGAGTCCGCTTAAATCAAATTTGCCGGGGAACCAACCTAATGGGTTTGATTAAAGAGAGTTTGTCTTCTAGTTTTTAACAGGGGAGGAGCAATTCTTGAAGGACTAACGAGGCACTATTTTATTTTATTCCAGGATTATTCCCCTTTATAACGAAATCATGCTATGGCTCCCGAACTTTGTTCATCTTAAATTCAAGCCCTCTCATATGATTGGATTGCTAGCCCTAGTAAGGGCTGCGTTGAAAGCAAAAGTATTGTAAAGAAAAGTTAGAGTGTGAAAAGAACTGTTGATGAATAGGTTTTGGCCCTGAAAAGGACTGTTAATGCTTTAGCCCTGAAAAGGGCAGCTGAGTAAGTTTTACCCCTGAAGAAGAGAACACTGAAAGCAGTTAAAGGAAGCCATCACATAGTCGATGAGGATATAAGCGAGTCAACTGCAAGCGAAAAAGAAACAAACAAACAAAAAACTAGCACAATGTAGAATCTGGCCTATCCTGTCTTGGTACGAGAACCAACATCATAACACCGGCGCAGCGGTCTATTTTAGTGTAACCTACACACTTCGTAATACATGTACATGTAGATCTAACATGTGTACTACACTGTAATACATTTACGCGTATATCTGTATTATAGGTTCTGCTCGGATGCTTGATTATCGATCGATTGTTGGCAGCGCTGGCCCTGATACACTGTCCCCCCCCCCCCCCTCCTTCCCCCTGAATACATGGCCTCCTTAGGCTGCGCGCGAGGCATAATACATTGTGTAACCCCTTTTGCCCCATCCGCGGCGCTGTCTCCTTTGTTTTCAAACCGCCGGCATCCGCGTTGGTGGAAACCACGTGGAGATGACAAGAGCTGATTTTTACCTTTGTGGCAGCACTGACCAGTTTGATTTAAAGGAAACACACAGCGATGGCTTCGATTTGTGCGAGAGGCATTTAATAGACGCAAAGAGGGAAAAAAAAATCTGTTGTTTTGTTTTTATTCGATTTATCAGAAATTTGTATTACCAGAGTTCAGTTTGAGTGGACTCGACTGTATATTGTTCAGAATCCATTGAATTGCTAAAGTGGAATTTGCAGTGTCCTGCCTTCCCACACAATGAACAAAATTTCTTACTTTTGAACAATTTGGATTCTTGTGTTCTTTTATTTCATGCTTTGTTGCATTCTGAATGTTGCCAGAGTATTGTTTTCACTCACAGTCCAGGAAAAAAATGCGTTCTCGAGCAGGTTGCTGTGACCAGTGGCTCTGCCTGCCCCCGCTGCCAAGGCTTGTGTCTGTAGGTCAGCAGTACACGGTGTTTTCCACACATGTATTTTTATATCCGACTGTCCGATCCACAAACTAGGTGGTTGTTAATCTGCATCCATCATTTGTGATTCAGTCATTCCTCAGCTAGCGATCACTGCATTTGTTGTTCTCTTCTGAATCTTTCTTAGTTTCTATGGGTAACTGCAGTTAGCCAAACAACTGCTACCCTGTGCTAAGCATCTTGCTCCGTCCACTGGTAGCTCTCACTTGTACTGTGCATGTATCAACTAGCACCCATCCTCTACATTCCAGGAGAAAATCAGAATCGTGACTGTTATTCAGTGTTACTAACTGTTAAATGAAGAAGCAGTTATATGATTTGGCTTGTCTTCCCTACCTCATCTCCCAATCATCAGCTTGCGGCATTTCTCAAAGGAATCTGTATATAGATGTGAAATGCTGGTCAGTGGTCAGAACATTCAATCAAAAGGGAAAAAGGGGTGGGTAGGGCTGACTGTGACATACCACGTATGTTTTCCCGCATTGAAGTTGCTGGTATCCCATCCAGCCCCTCATTTATTGTTTTTATTTGCATTACATGTATTGTAGACCATGGGTATGTTTCAGACTTGCACGAGGTAGTTTAATTGCATGTTCATTCACATTGACAATACAAGTGGGAATTCTGATGCTAACAAGCTGTTTAGCATAATATGTGTTGGGCCCAGGCAAATGAGTCGGAAGTCGCACTGAGCAATTTCAAGCTACGGCCATTTTTAACTGTTTTCTGACTCAGATACCAACGTTTTTCTTTTTTCACAAAACGAAATTTAACTTTTTTTAACCTGAAAAAAAAAAAAGAAAAATTTGGTACCTGTGTCGGAAAATAATTAAAAACGGTCTCAACTAAAAAACACCTGATGTGACTTCCGACTCATTTGCCCTGGGCACAAGAGATACACTCTAAAACGATTACTACGAAATTTGCAGGGAATGAAGAACCGTTCATTTTATCGCTATTTTGCAGTAATCGAAATGGCTGTTTTGTAATGGTAAACGCAGTTCTTGGAAAGCAGTCTCATTCATAGACATACTTTTACGAATATTAAGGAGGTGCTCGGGTGAGGTTTTCACCAATAAAGGGTTAAATTATCAATTTTGGGATTTCAATGAATTTGCATACTTGATTATGTCTAGGTCGAGAATACCAAGTGCCAAAGCTGAATTCGACTGGTTTCAGTCCCCAAAATGCATTTAAATGTATATATTTTGTATATATCTAAAATACATTGTTTTCTCATGTTTGTTTTTCTGTTAGCTGAGCTTCACTAAAATCTTAAAATCTCAGCTGTTTATTGTCATACAGACATCAGATTTGTGACACTGATAGACTATTCATATTTTTAGGTAATAGGCAATTACTTTGATGTTTTTCACAGTAACAAAGCAGAAATTGTTTATTCTTTTAATATGGGTTGTTGTTTTCAACCCTTTTTCTATCACATCAACTTTAGAATCTTCCTGTATCAATTTCATCCATCACAGACAAATAAAACCTAGCCTATTACCTCCATATTGATCTCACCTTTCAGTATACACATAAAGACAGTGTTATATCTTTATTGATTTTGTAAATTTTAAGAATTTTAATCAGTTGTTTATTTTTCAAGAAGGCCATCATTGCCATGGCAGCAAGCAATATGTCTTGTGCCCAGGGCAAATGAGTCGGAAGTCGTGCCGGATGATTTTGAGCTACGGCCGTTCCTAACTATTTTCCGACTCAGGTACCAAATTTATTTCTTTTTTATTTTCACAAAACAAAAATTTAACCTTTTATAACCTGAAAAACATAAATATTTTGGTGTAAATTTTAGTCAGAAAATAGTTATAAATGCAGCAACTTGAGATTGCGTGGCGCAACTTCCGACTCATTTGCCCTGGGCTCAAGACATATATTGAATTTTTTATAACCGAAATAAGGTCTCAGTAAGTTATCAGTTCATACCAAGGACATTTCATATCACTGAGGCCAAATTTTAAAGAACTTGAAATTTCACCCAAGCACCTCTTTAATAATGTCTATGCTTTTTTTTGCTATTTCATTATTACCGTACTCCTCTGAAAGAGTCCACCATTACATGCACTTTCTGCAGATGCCCGACTTTTTCATTAATTGTTCATCAATTCTATGAATCAGTGTTAGTTTGAACTTCAGTGGTAAACATGTATCGGTACGTACAGGGAAATAAGACCAAATTATGACAGTATATGTACTAGTAACAAAACCCAGCAAGGTTTGAAGAGCTAGATCTGGATTCGCAATGGTTGGCTAGCTAGATCTGGATCTCTGTCTTTTCGCCTCTTGTTCTCTTACGCTTACTAGGCCTGCCTCCTAGATCTAAACTAGATTTGTGGTCTGTTTCAAGCACCGCATTGATAGATCTGTTTATAGTATGAAACTGAAGAAAGGCTATTGACTTCTCAATACTGCCTCTCATGAAATACTGACAGGCACAACTGATTTGGCAGACCAAATGCCTGCAATTGAAAAGACGAAGGCCAATGGTTATAGGGGGAGGGGGGTGCATCCTCTATTACCGTGGTTTTGTGGCTATAAATAGCAATGAAATCGTAGTGGCCCTGCACACGCACGTAACATGTCAGACCCTCACACGGTATGTCATACTCGACTGGGGCCATGAGGGATGGTGAGGTGTGCAGTGGGGGAGGGTAGGTGCATGATTTCTACACGCTTGCGCTTGAGACCTTACTTTTCTTATTGTGTCACAGTGCTGGGCAGTACAATACTTGTGGGTACAGGTACTTGACACACCCGTGAACGATTTCTTTGTCTGAAGAAATTGACTGGGCACCTGAGCTTGGTCTTGGTTATGCCTTCATATGAAGGAAAAGTGCGATTGGGAAAACAAAAACCTTCTGTAGTAAGGGTAGTTTTCATGTCAGCCCATAGTTTTATTTCGTATTAAGCATAACAAATTAAATAACAAAAAAACCGTTCCGAAAGATTATTTTGTAACAACGCATTTCTTTTTAAGCGTTTTTTAATAACCATTTTAGAGTGCTTGTATATTTACGTCATCTGCGCCATGGACTGAGGGCGATGGGCTGCTCCATAATTTGTATCGTCATGTATCTGTCTTTTTCAGTTTTACATAAGGCAAGATAAAAATGACAGAGTATCGGCAATTCTGACACAGTCTTGGGGTGAAATTTGACCCACCTATTATTCCATGTGAATGTCCATGCCAGCAGTCGCCACAGAGGTTGTCTCAATCACGGGCCATTTGCTTTTTATGAGATGGCTATTATGTCTGCTTTCTACAATAGTCCTTACTGCTAGCTTTTAAACTGCCTCTGGTCGTTGGTGGTCGGTCAGATTAGCAAGATTGCAAAGTAGTGCTTATAAAATTTAAAGCTTTCGTAAAGAAGACAGCACAAACTTTTGAACTTGGTGCAAAATGCACTAAATCTAAGCATGACAGAAGCTAAAAATTCTCGCTAGTGTGAAAAGAATGTAGGTAATAGATCTAAGTGTGTAACATTTTTATGAAATGGTTCATATATTTATGCTTTTTTAGTTTGTTATATTTAATGATACATAATGATTCTAGGTAGTTAACAACATTTGAAAAGTTTCTCTTCTTTTCCCTGGATTTTCTTTCCTTTTTGAGTCAGCTATCTCTCCTCTGCTGTTGTGAGGATAGGCAGGTCTGGATTAGCTTCTATTAAAATCTGAAACTGCTCTCTATGGGTTGTTTGACAGTAGGAACCTAAGATGGATATTCTGCGGGAACTTAGGTATTTAATTTTTGTGGAATTAGAACTTATAAACTACAATATATGAAGATTAAATCCCTCCACAGTATTGAATTAAACATGAACTTTATCTAAAGACAATTTATATGAACCTCTTCATTGATTAGCAAAGAAAATATATGTTTAATGATATGACATTCTAGAACTTTAGAATAATTTCAGTCTTGGAACATTTTCATTTCATCTTTTGTTTATGTTTTTTCATCCGTAAATTAGTCATTTTTGTGACATAACGTTTTAATTTCAACCTTGTATATTGCATATTCAGATATTTTGAAGATCATTGAAATTAATTGGCTGAGGTGGGTACTATCACATTTTGAAGATTAGCCTAGTTATTAGAATATGACAAATTGCTGACACTGTCCGCAGGGTAATATTTTTAAAATAAGATTTAAAAATCTGTTCCTACCAGAAATAGATGTTATTTTTTCCATTCAAGATGTAGATAATTGTTTTGGTTAGCCATTGCATTGGTGCACTAGGCTTTTTCAGAGTCATATCTTCATACTGGCTATGTAAGGCAGGCCTAGACTTGGATTTCTTTGTTGGAGGCCCTCCTGTCTTCAGTGTTTTCCCCTTACCCCTCTTCTATAGACTAGTAGGCCTAGATTAAGGCCTAAATGTATATCTGTTGAGGAGAAGGGGCCAGGCTGATCATCATTACTACTCAATGTTGATGTCTCAGAGCCCAACTCTGGCTCACTCACATATATATTCTGACCCGGAATCATCATATTCGTCATATTCAGCTCCTCACCCGGTGAAATACCCATATTGTATTTAGATCAGAAAGAGATGCATGACAACATTTCTCAGACATTTTGGTGCAATTGTAGACATCTGCTCAATGATTGTTTACTTTCTGACTTGAACTACATTGTCACGAACTTTCTGGATGTTGTAAGGGTGTTTGTCGTGACGTTGTAAGTAGTGATCAGGCGGTGAATGCGGATGAGACACACACAATGATGGAGAAATAACAACAGGAATCCTCACGTCGAAATGATGCAGAATTTATTGCAGGTGCTTGATATCAATACAAACTTCAGGGCAGCCGTCTAGCTCCGATGCACACGGCTCTCACTGCATTCCACTTCTCTCACTGCAGTATACTTGTCCTCTCTCTCTCTCCCTCCGGCCAAGCCCTCCTATATATACTGGCTTGACGCGGAACATTTTCCTTGTAGAACGATGTCGAATGTACTAGTATTAGTACACGTGACCTACTTCATGCACCCGCTGGGTCCCCCTCAAAGGTTTGCACGATCTTCGCTGCGCACCTTACACTTGCATGGGCCCAGCACACAATTACGATCAACTGAACATTGCTCACAACACACTCGCGTATACCCTGCATGCACTATCATGATTCGTTACATGCATGTAGAGGTCGACTGTCACAGCAGTGAAGAAACCATACACACACAAAAAAAACCTATATGTGTATTTTTCATTGCTGAATCAGAATTCACCCAGTACAGAATCATTGTAGAGGTATGTCTATCATGACATAAGCTACATGGTATGGCATATAAGGATCGGGGAACAGTGGTATTGCTGATTTCTATGCCGTACTTGATTCGGCATGTTGGTGCAATTTACCCATTTTCATGACATCATATAGGGGACGAAGGGCTTAAACACCAACATTGTCTCTAAGTTTTGGAGCACTACACTCACTGTTCACAAATGTACTTTAAATGTGTCTTAATGATTTCATTTCAAGTTTGGCATGCATTAGGGTGACACAAGAGATATCCTGTGATATGTATTTGCACCAGTGACTAATTTGGAAAATTATGAGATATTCCAAATTAGTTTTTAGTTTATGTCAGTTTTGAAATTTTATTATTATGCAGACTTGACACACCATCAAAAGAATACAGCTTAGCAGTTTTTCATTCTGTTAATTTATCTCATGGCATTCATCAGCATCAGAAGCAGATATCTTTGTACATTTTTTGTGTTAAAATTATATGTATATTTTTCATATGTTTTTTTGTTGCATTTTTTGGGGGGTCACTTTGTTTTATTTGATTAATGTCTGGATCTGCATCTGCTATATAAGTAAGTAAACCAATAATTATGGTGGCAATTCTAACTTTTGTCTAATTTTGTATTGATGTTACTCACGGCAGGTCGGCAAGATGTACCAGTGAGGGTGTCTATGTGGAGGTCAATGGGTCAGTGCCTGTCCCCGTGTTGTGAAAAGCAGGGGCCCAACAGTCCAGCGGGCAGTTTGGGTGACGCAGGCCACTCAAACCATTCCCGCACGCTTTACATTGCAGGCATCCCTGTGTCGGAGAGCAAGGATAACGGCTGTGGGGAACCGAACCCTCCAGTGACCACACCAGGCTCGGACTGGAAGATGTTCACACCTTATCCAAAACTGCCTCCTATCAAGAAGCAAGGAGTTGGCACTGAAGCTAAGCGTCTGTCCCTCATTTCACGAGAGGTATCTGAAGCTAAAATTCTGGCTTTATTTGAAATGTATAAGGATGCAAATGAGGATTGTATCCTGGCAGATGGTATTGAAAGATTCTGCATGGATCTGGAAGTAAAGCCAGAAGAATTCATCGTTTTGGTGCTCGCTTGGAAATTTGGTGCAGAGACTATGTGTGAGTTTTCACGGAGTGAGTTTATCCAGGGTTGCAAAGCAATGAAAGTGGATTCCCTGAAAGGAATACAAAACAAATTTCCGGAACTTCTGGGGGAAGTTCGTGACAAGCAAGCATTTAAAGATCTGTATCGCTGGACTTACAAGTTTGGCTTAGACACTGCATCTGGGCAGAGAACGTTACCCACTGACATGGCTATTAGCCTTTGGAAATTGGTGTTTTCTCAAAATGAGCCACCAGTCTTACAGAGATGGCTTGAATTTTTGGAAAAGCATACCAATATCAGAGGGATACCCAAAGACACGTGGGATATGTTTCTCAACTTCACAGAGCAGGTAGGGGAAGATCTCAGCAGCTATGATGACACAGAGGCCTGGCCCAGCCTGTTGGATGATTTTGTAGAGTTTGAGAATGACAGGCACAACCAGAATGTCACAACAGACTGACATGGGGAAACAGAATAGAATGACTTTTTTTGTTTTGTTTGTTTCTTTTTGTTTCGGAGCAACAAGTTTATGTTTTGTTTGTTTTTATTCTTGGCGCCTGTTAGGCTTATTTTATTGTAAACTGTCTTCACCAATGCTGTATTAAATGTCACTTTGTTTCCACAATGATAATCTCAAGAAAAAAAGTTGAAAGCTTACACGTAGAGTTTTGAAATGTGAATTATAAAATACAGTTGAGTCTACTTAATTCGAATTTGCTGGGACCACCTTAATAGGTTCGATTAAAGAGAGTTCAGTTTTCAGTTTTAGCAAGGGAGGCAATTCTCAAATGACCAATGAGGCATTATTTATTCTATGGAAGTGTGTATTTCTTCATGTACATTTCAAATACTCAGCTTATCTATTTCTTCATGCGACAGGAAGTGGTGACGTCATACACAGGTTTACTTTTCATAACTCCTGTACACACCATGTGTATACATTCATGTGAAAAAGTTGAGATAACCCATACTAAGGGCTGAAAGACCTAAATTTTACTATTTGTATACATGTAGCAGAAAATGACAATGACACACACACAGATGTACTTTTCATAACTCCAGGAATAAGCTCCGGCTGTTAAGATAAACATGTTTCTCTTTCTTTACCATTCTCTCTCTTTTCCTGTGAAGTAGATCTATAGCCTGGAATACATGATGTGCATCTAGATTATAAGTTTAATTGTATGGTCCTAATAAAATTATTTTCATCATCACACCACCACCATGCTCATTATCATCACAAAAACCACACTCATAAGCATGTTACCAACTGATGAGTAATCTAATGTATCACCACAATTTTATTCTTGGATAGTAGTGTTGTTTTGTCTTCATTATATTTTAACATTATTGCTCACCACAATCAATTCTCTATCATTCCTTGGTAACCATTTTACTATAATTTAAAAGCATGTACTGAACAACATTAGCCAACGTGTACCAACATTAATATCATTCCTTCTCATTTATAATAGCATAAACAAGCACAACATCCCAGTCTTAGTATCATCATTACACTACCACCACCAGCAGTTGTAGAACAAGCAAGATGGCAATGATAGACAGAATTTGAAGATGGCTAGGAAAGAAGTACAAACCTCCCAGGGGCACCTGCCAACACTCTACCAATATGAAGTGGAATCCAGTAAACAGACTTGCAAATTTTTTAGTAAGTCAATACAAAACCAGTGGACAACGATACAAGCATGTCTTGAAAATAATAAAACTGAAGACTTGATAATAAAAGGTAATTATTTATTTCAGTGACAGTGTAATACAGGACACATACATTATAGGCCTATTTGTTACAGACACAGCACCTAATAATATATCTTAACTAGGAACGAAAAATGTGTATGACTGTATGACATCACCACTTCCTGCCACATGAAGAAATATACACGATGTGTGTATGAAGAAATACACACTTCCTTATTTTATTACAGAATTATTTCCCTTTATAAAAAATCTCAGTATGGCTTCTGAACTTCTTCAAGCCCTCTGGTTTAATGGGATTGTTGGATGAGACTTCCAGCGAAAGTAAAGTAAACAAAAGTAGAGGCAGAATGGTGATGTAGTGCTTAGTCCTGCAAAAGACTGTTTGTATACATGTAGTTTTAGCCTTGAAAAGAACTGTTGATGAGTAGGTTTTAGCTCTGAAAAGGACTGTTAATAAAGTTTTAGTCCTGAAAAGGACTGTTGAGTAAGGTTTAGCTCTGAAAAGGGCTGTTAATGTAGTTTTGACTCTGAAAACAGGAAGAGGAAGCTATCACATAGTCTATGAGGGTGTCTATATAAAGCATACCATGATGTAGAATCTGGCTCATCCTGTTATAGAGCTACTAGAAACAAAACAATGATCATAACACAGGCACAACGCCCTATTATAGTATTGGTGACACACTAAGTAATATATGTACCACACAGTTAGTCTGTGACATATACATACATATGTAGTAGCCTAGTACATGTACGTATATACCTGTACTGTAAGCTCTGCTGGGATACTTGATTATCGATTGAGTGCTCGGCAGTGCTGGCCCCCGTACGCTGTTCACCCCTTCCCTCCTCCCCCCACCCCCGCTGAATACATATGTAAATTTATTGTCTAATCCCTTTTGCCCCATCCGTGGCACTGTCTCCTTTGTTTTCCGTGTTGGGTGGAAACCACATAGAGAGGAGACAAAAGCCAATTTTTACCTTTGTGGCAGCGCTAATGGGTTTTAGTTAAAGGAAACTTGCGCTGATGGCTTCTAGTTATGCAAGAGGCATTTGATAGGCGCAAAGAGGAAAAAAAAATCTACTGTTTCCTTTTTATTAGAATTATCAGAAATTCGAATAATGAGAGTTCGATTTAAGTGGACTCGACTGTGTAGGCCTGTCTGAAATTTTTGTTTTTCATGTTCTCATTTTTGTTTGTTTGTTTTTTATCTGATTATTTTATTTTTGTAAATACATTAAAAAAAAAAAAGAAAAATTAACACGACAGTTGTATTTTTCTCGGTCAGATCTATTTTGTAGTGTGTTCAGATGCCAGAAATCAGTATTTGATCATTATATTATTTAATATAAATCTGAAATAGCCATTTTCTGGCTGGGACTGGAGTGGCTGGATCAAAAGCCACACTCCATATTTCTTGTTATGTAGTATATGTGAATGAAGCAGTCTTTTATTATTTAGGTTCTGACTGAGACAATTAGCTCACTGAATCTGGTTCCAAAAAAAAAAAAAAATCATTATAAGAATTGACAATCTGCTGGTAGTTACAGACGTTAAAGAACATTCCTAAATATGTGCTTGCAGTGCTGTACAATGATTGCATTGTGCTGTTGCCCTTTTCACAAAATGGTGCATCTATAATTTACCTCCTCATCTCCCCATATGACCATGTCATGATAAAATGAATGGTTCTTAGTTTGACCATGGCACAAAAGATGACTTTTCTGGGTTTGTTTTTTTTTTTTTTGCTCATGAAATCAGGAGAGATAAAGAGTGCATTTTACAAATGTTTGTATGTATGTATGTGGGTTTTGAGTGAGTCCATGGCTGTCTGAATTTATCATATTAATGTATTTCATATCATGACATTAGTATTAGTATGACTGAAAATGCAGTCACTGTTCTATTTGGGCATTTCTAGTAAGCAAATTTTTTCAATAAGGCATTCTATTTTATGATTACCTTTGCTTGAATGCTATTTCAGAAAGCAAGGCATGAATTTTTGATAAGTCATGCTACACTTTCTCATACCATCATCATTGTGGTGACCCAGTCTGATCAAGATTGAGTCAGTGGCATTAAACTGAACATTGTTAGCTTATTTAGAAATCACTGATATCCAAATTATTGTGAAAGCTACACTTTCGATGACATGACCTGAGAGTGCCATTCACAATAACCATTGTCATCTGTAAAACATAAATTAAATTTGAAACTTAGTTGTCCAGGTTTTACTATTTCTAGTCAACCAATACCAGTGTCATGACAATTACTATACACCATCCATGGACGTTGGATTTACTGATAACAAAATCTTATTTTCAAGAGCAAGATTGTCTTATAATGAAAACTTCCTTTTCACTGAGGATTCTCTACGCATTCTTGAGTCATTTTTGATGTTTTTTTTCTCAAATGTTTGTGCATTTACCACTAAACTGGTGGTTACAGAAGATCCTGCCATGAGTTCCAGTGAGAAAGCTCACATTATTGTTGTGAAAATAAAAGCTGCATCAAAAACATTCTGTCTGAATTTCTGTCTTTCCTCGTTCAGAGATTGTCCAGTTCAAAGAGTTAAGCCTTCAGGAAGGGGGGAAACAAAAAATTGCAACCATGAAAATTAATTTGTATTTTTTTTTATCAAGGGCAATTAGTTCATTTGATTAATCACATTCTGTCTCAGTTTTTTTCCAGTAAATTATTTTGCAGAAAAGAAAAGAAAATCCATGGAAGCCGTGGGATGTAAACTATTGCATAGATTGAATAGTAAATTTCAAGTTAAGAGAACTTATTTGCAGACACCATAATATCAGACTTTGGGAAGCAGGGAATAATATGGCATAGCAGTATCTTGAAAACATAGGGTTGTTTCATATCAGTAAATAAATGCAGGTCATTAAAAAAAAACATTCTTGAGCAAGAAGAAGATACTTAAAACTTTTCAGTAAATTGTGAGTTCTCATAGGGTGTGTGTTTTGCAAGTGCCACGGTAATTTGTATTTGCACAGGCGTGCATTCAATATTAAATATTATTGTCCATATATTTCCTGTGTATATCTTGACAAATTTGTGTCATTATAATATGTATTGTTTTGCCAAAGTACAGGAGCTCAGTTACTTGACTTAATTTTGAAGGATGTCTACTTTTCAGATGTTAAAATGGTTCATGATATTCAATCCACTAAGAAATGTGTTATCTTACATGAACTATACACATGACATGTGGCTGAACCTGCTCAAATTTTATATATATCCATCAGCAATCTGAGTTTGCCATATATATCACACAAATCTTGAGTTTGAGTGCAACATTCTGAGTTCAAGTGTACATCATTATTGCATGGTCTGCCTTGGTTCATAATGATTGTTGTATTTGATGTATAGACTTCAACATTAAATGTTGTTTTTGAAAGACCTGCTTTACGATACATGGATTATATCACAAGGGAGGAACTGCATTGCTTCAAAGTGCCTCATGAGACATTTAAAGTCAGACACATTTATTACTTATTTCAGAACTGAGCACCATCTGTCATATCAAACAAATTAAATGACTGCTATTATTTTGAAAGCCTTTTCAGAATGCATTTCTTTCAAACTCATTTCTTTTTTGAGAGTCTATATTACTGTAAATACGAAAGTATTTTCTGTTTGTGATACATACAGGCATGGTAGTTTGTCATACTGAATTTTTTTTTTTGTTGCATGCCCGTGTTGGTATTAGATTACAGGTTATCATTTTAACAGAGGTGGTTTGTGAGTTGACATTGAAATGTATGCAGCTTCTTTTTATCCATGTCCTCTCTTGTGGTGCCTGTAGGTTATAAATGTTTATCTGTTCTGATGTTACAGAACTCACAGAGAGCCTAAACTGACATATCTTTGAAATATTTTCCATCCCCCAAACTAACGTCCTTAATGGGAGAAATCAACTTGTAAAGTTCATGTTGTTGCATCATATTATTTCATCTACACATACTTGTGCTTTGATGTTTAATGTTTGTAGTCTTTGATGGTTTCCAAATCTGGAGAAAAATGAAGTCTGTGTTACACAGATGTGGTACTTTTGTAAAATTGGATGAAAACCTGGTAACTAGTACATCATCTTCAAACATTATTTCCTTTGATAAAAAAAAAAAAAAGATGACTGAGAATCTCATTTTACACAGAATATAAAAGATTAATTCCTCTTTGATTTTATATGATATAATGTGTCTAAATGGAAATTTTATGTTATATACTTGCAATGAATTAAATGAAGTTTAAGGGCTCTCCAGCAGATAAACAAGACTTATTATATGAAAATAGAAATTGTACAATATACAGTAGTACA
Source organism: Peronia peronii (assembly GCA_039654565.1). Lineage (NCBI taxonomy): Eukaryota > Metazoa > Mollusca > Gastropoda > Systellommatophora > Onchidiidae > Peronia > Peronia peronii. The sequence continues at coordinate 1,183,606 of JBCEWB010000012.1, read as the reverse complement.
TGATCCAGACATACAGTCTTTACCAAGTCTGTACATTTATTTTCTTGGATGCATTAATTTTAGCTGCAAAATCTGTAATTTATGCACTTGGGAAAGAAATGATTAATGCAAAATTATCTCAACCTTCTTTTTAAAGTACATAGTTTTTCTTGACATATTCTGTAAATCATTTCATTTTTTAGATGTGAATATTATGCAGAAGTGTGAATGATTTAGATTGTTTTGAAATCATGGATAGCCATCCAAAATAGATGCAAAACTCCTTGTATCACAAATTGAAGTGTGGGTGGTCCTCTCTGACAACAGAAATAGCATGGCAACTTGTGAACCTTGGATCCCAGATATATATGAGGCAGATTATTAGGTTGTTTTATATTTCAACTTTTTTTTTTTGTTTTTATTTTTAATTTCAGCATAAGAGGCTACATCTGCTTTCTGTGAATTTGATGTATGCTGACTAGATTCTGATAAGTGATCATTTGTCACATTTCTTTATGAGACTGGATGAAATGAGCTAAACCAAAGAAAGTCTGAGGTTGTTGTGGCCCAGACCATGTGTCCTATTTTATGACCTATCATGATGTATTTCTTTTCCTCTGTAGATTACCTAGTAGAATAACGAAAAAAAGAAAAGAAAAAGAAAAGGCCATGGCTAGCCGGACTTAATTCCATCTGATCTCGAGGTCTACCCGGACTTTTTTACTCCGTGTCATCGTCATGTAGCCGTTAAGTTTTAAGTGCGCGCCATATTCCTTTGGGAGGGGCTGGGAGGCATGTGCGTGCAGCTTTAATTAAACACTTTCAACTAAAAATATGCTAATCAATAAATGATGGTCTAGGTTTATCATCAAGCTTGACGATCTTTTTTATTTGAACTAAATGAGATCTAGATCCAGATCTCTCCATTCTACATCTGATTCAACTATACTCTCAAAAAGAAAACAAAAAGAGAGAAAAATACAGCATAAACTTTCTGTCAAAAAGACAATAACACACACGATACAAGGAACAGAGAATAAAATATAGACATTTGTAGATGTAGACGCATTGAAGTGGAGATGAATCCTCCACTCTCAGTTGATGACATCCGCAAGATATATCTAGCGAAATCATTTCCTCCATTTAACCCCTCAAAATTGTACATAAAAATAAAAATACAAAATCTATGTCAAATACACACATACGTATATTGATTTTTATTATAAAAATAATAAATAAGCTCCCGGTAAAAATCAGCATTATAATGTATGTACTATAATCCCAATATGACAGGGGTTGTCAATAATATTGTTTTCTGCCCATTATTTTTTGTTTTCTCTCACCAGTGATCCAAATTTTAGTCAGAATTGCATCAATATTGGGACATTGTGGAGTTCTAGAAAGTAAAACATCAAATTGCTGTCGGAAATGGGTATAAAAATCAATGCCAAAAACAAGATCGGGGATTTGGGGCTAAAATACCCGTTCGAGGATTGTAGGCTGCTATAGACACTCCCTTTTTTTCAATGACTATTATTTTCTGATTTTTCATATAAGCTTATCATATATCATAATGAACAAATGTAAGCTTTAAATTGATTACAAGTTGTTTCAAAAGTCGGAGGGGGGAAATGACAATAAGTCTGAGGGCTTAGACCTGAGGGCTAGCAGGACTTAAGTCCGGCTAGACACTTCGAAAAGAAAAACACAAACCATTGGAGGAAAATGAAATTAACCAAAAAGATTAGCTAAAAAAAAGAACAAAATTCATTCATCTATACCCACACTGGTATACTTAATGTTGTAATGTCATTCAGAGCAGAGTCAGTTGTAATTTTTGGAATATTCATCTCAACATTTCTTGGTATTGGATCATTAAAAATGCACATGATCTAAATATTAGTTGGCATTCACACTGACTCCCCCTAGAAGTATTAGTTTACATGTATATTATTGTTTTTTTAGAAGATAGTGCAAGAGCAAATAATGTATGAATGGAACATTGTAATGTCATGACATGTTTCATGGACCAAGAACATGTCATTGTGTTTATGTTTTCTGTGGAATGGCACTGATGTAAATGTTCTACTTTAAAGAACTAAATCGTAATTACTCTTGAAAGAGGTCTGATATTTGATATCCTTTAAGCTTTCATTTGAGGGGGTCTGATATACATGTACCTGTCATAACTTGCCTGATGCGATTAATGGTTATATACCACCCTGCTCATCAATCTATGCATATTGATGTTCCTTATTTTGAAATTTTTGATCATTTAGTGGGTATTCAAAGTATAATTATTTTGGTTGCTAAATTGGCCATGCATGATTGTCTTAATTAGCTTAGTCTTTTATCCATTCTCGGTTCAGCAGAGCAACACATGCATGAAATTAGCGTAGCAGCATTTAGATTCCATAGCTGCAGTAGTTGTGTGATGTGATAAGAATAAATGTGTTCCATTCATGCACATTAGTTTGAAAGATGAATACTGTTTAAGTAATGTGATTGTCAGAGGTTAACGTCAGTGACTCACTTTGCCACAGAATTTTTTTTGTGTTGATTGCTCATTAATGGAATGTATGTTGAGGTACCACTGTTTTGTATTATGATTGTTGATGTAAGAAGCTGCCTGATCAAAGCTTATTTGTGTACTTATCAAATACATAAATCTGGCGTAGGAGTTTAATGTTTTTCCACAAGTTTTTAAATTTTTTTTGGGCACAAGTCAGAAGATACCCATTGTTAGTTCCCATTCCTTGTCATGGATAAGATGACTGGAATGGCTTGGAGTATCTTGGTGAAATATTTAGCAAATTCAAAAACTTTTTAATATTTGAATTAAGTCATTGTGTAGATCTTGGGATGTATTTATAGTTCTTACAGATATATAATATCTTATTACAGCATTTTCATAGCGGTCAGCATTTGGGGCTTTCTCAGCCAGTATTTGGCAAGTACACATGAAGCCATAGAGTCATTGAAATAGTTCTTGTATTGATCTTGGGCTGTTCAAATTTTCATTAATATGTTTACATTCTTTCTCTCTGACAATATGTCCACACTGTAAGCTCAGGCCAGATAAAAAGATATGGTTTGCAGCCAAGTACAAGACTATGGGCAAACATTGTATCACTTGTTATAGCAGTTGTGTCACTTCTGAAAACTAGGTGGATATACACTGTACTTATGATATAACATTTATACAAGAAGTATCTTGTTCTCATGACCAATCTAGGATTGAAGTGTACATCTTGTTGCATTTTTTTTTTTATTATTTTGTTCGTGTACACATCACTCACAATTTGTGAAGACCACACTCATTACCCATTGTAGCTATGTCACAACAGAACAAGGATTAATTCCATGAGATATACCCATATATGTGAAATGCTCTGTCTTCATTAGAGATATTACCTCTTTTAAGGTCATAAATTATAATTTTTGGAATAGAGTTGATGGTTTACAATCCTTGTTTCTATATTGTATCCATCAACAGTAACACAAATTTTAACCCAACTGCTTGTAATTCACATTTAGTAAATTGTATCAGTGTTGCAAATGAGCAAAATACATGTCTGTTCATTGTGTCTTTTTTGACACTGACATCAGATATTTTGTGTTACTTTACAGCCTAGTCCAGCAGTAGCAGGATGAGCAATGTGGGAAAAGATATACTAGAGAAAACATATTTTGTAAACAAAAAAAAAATGTCAGTGAGTAGCAAGTTGTTAATTGATGGAAATATGATGACAACTTCATTTAGTGTGCTGCTACTCCCTAATAGAGAAAATCATCACATGAACAGAAGGTCAGTCAGCTTAGAAAAAGTACCCATATAATATATACAGGAATCTATTTTATCAATTCATATCAAGATACTGATAGATGAAGACTATTTCAAGGTGTAGAGTTGAAAAGATAGGTGGCCAAGCCAGTAGAAATGTATGCATGTCTAATTATTTACATGTATATTTAAACATTCTATTTTCATAAACATTTTCTGCAAAAGTAATAAGTGATTGTCTCAAGTCGTTTCCTTTCATTGTTTGAGCTCAAGAATTTTCTCATACAAATGGGAAATGCCAATGAAAACCCTGATGATCAGCTGTGCTAATATCTCCATTGCTCTGGAAATGAATAGCAGGCAATGTATGAAACATATTTTCTGTGAAAAACTGGATTATATTGTCCTGCATGTGATAATTATGACAGATTGTGTTGATTAGTGATCCTTGTAGCTTTACTCATCATCTCATTCTTTACACACTTTAAATATGGTGCTTTTGTCTTTGGACTTTATTGCTTGGGTATTTGAGTGTGCGGACGACTCTTATATTTTTTTTTGTTAACCAGTCAGTATGAGCAATATTTTGACCTGGAGTAATAATCATGTTATTTCTGTTATTCTTTGAGTTAATTGTGATAGGCATTTACACACATACATACATGCACTGTCTCATGAAGTGAGAGAACATCATTTAGAAGACGCTAACACTTCTGTTCGAATAGAGTGGTTGGGTTAGGTGGATGGAGTGAGTGTGTGTGTGTGTGTGTGTGTGTGTGGGTATGAGAGAGAGAGATAGATTGTCAATAAACTGAGTCCCCCCCCCCCCACAAAAAAAGTAAAAACATTTTTTCTTTCTTTCTTTTTCTTTCTTTTTTTGTTCTTTTATTTTTTGTGGAATGGTTGGCTCTTTTCAGTATCATCTCCTGATTTTTCAGCTGCTAAAGCAAACAGAATTTTTTTTTAGAACAAAATAAACAAAATAGTTATGCAGTGATACATTTAATTTTACATGCATATGATCTTGGGCAGCCACGCATCTTTGAGACTACTGGTAATAAGGTTGATAGATTCCTGGTTTATTATACCTGGTAGCCAGTTCTTATTCTGGACTCGCTGTTGGAAAAACAAAATATGAGATGCGACGCGGCGAAATCAGGCTTTCATCAAATTTTGATCATGTGCAGTTATTGGTATCAGTGGGAAGATTAGTCATTTTCCTTTCTGAGCGTGAAAAAAATTTTTGTTCTATCTGAAGTAGTAGTCGAGATATTGGCAATTAAAGACGGTGGTGTGACCTGTTGGTGCAGCTGAATTTAGTGAGAAAAAGGCCGATCATTTTTGTTAAGCCTTATTTGTCTTTATTAGGCTATGCCACTAAATTACAGTTTTTGGACTTTTATTCAGTCTGTTTCAGCAAAATTTTCATTCTGAAATGCATTTTTGGACTGATATAGGAGGGTTCTGTGAAGAAAAAAAATTGCGTTAAAAATTCATTCACTGTTGAAAAACGTGATTTCTCCAGCCGCCTCAGTTTGACGAGTGCCTGATTTCATCGTGCTGCATCTCATATATTACATAAGTACATAGCAGTACTTATATTGCACTTTGTTTTGATATTCTGTATACATTTATAGATGTATATGTAGTTGGTGATCTGAGTAAAATATATTCTGACTCTGACTCATGTGACTTTTCTTAAGGGGGTGCTCAGGTGAAATTTAGAGTTCTTTAAAATTTGGCCTCAGTGATATGAAATGTCCTTGGTATGAACTGATAACTTACTGAGACCTTATTTCAGTCACAAAAAATTCAATATATTGCTTGTTGCCATGGCAACGGTGACCATCTTGAAAGATAAACAACTAATTAAACTTATTAAAATTTACAAAACCAATAAAGATATTTACTTTCTACATGTGTATATTGAATGGTGAGATCAATATGGAGGTAATAGATGGATGAAATAGATACAGGAAGGTTCTAAAGTTGATGTAGACAGAAAAAGGGTTGAAAACAACAACCCACATTAAAAGAATGAACAATTTGTGCATTCTTAGTGTGGAAAACATCAAACTAACTAGCCTATTACCTAAAAATGTGAATAGTATATCAGTGTACCAGATCTATTGCCTAGATGACAACAAACAGCTGAGATTTTAAGATTCTGGTGAAGCTCAGTGAACAAAAAACAAACATGAAAAAATGGGCAATACAATATATGCATGTAGATATATACAAAGTATGTACATTTAAATGCATTTTGGGGGCTGAAACCAGTAGAAATGAGCTTTGGCACTTGGTATTCTCAACCTAGACATAATCAACTACGAAAATTCATTGAAGTCCCAAAATTGATAATTTAATCTGTTATTGGTGAAAACCTCACATGAGCACTCCCGTAAAACGAGAGGGACTCGGTGCATCCAAAAGTGATGTTTTAAAATTTTACATGTATCAAAGTGAATGGTCTTACATTATATTCATTTACATTACGTCAGAAAATTGCGCCAGACCTATAATAACAAAAAAATTATTCTGTTTGTGAACTTGCACCCAGCAGGTTCTGCCAGAAAAATTCAGCTCTCACTAATCTCAGTACAGGCTTGTTAATGTAATTTCTTTCTGAAATCTCAGTGATTGTCTTGAAAAGTGAATGTATAAGCATTACAGTCTGTGTAAAAGTATATGAAGAGTTAAAAAAAAAAAAAAAAAAGCTTGAGTAGCAAGGAAAGTATTGCTCAGTCTTACTCTTACCAAATACCTGTTCTCTGAAATCACTCCTTTGACTTCAATAATGAAAATGAAAACTAAATTATCAATTTGCTGGTAAGAATTTCTTGTACTGAAAATTAAAATGACTAGCAAGACCAGTTGGGAAACAATTAGAATTCTTATTAAGACTTCTTTTTTTCCAGAGCTGCACTCATATCCATATCCTCAGAAGTTGTGCCAAAGAAGCCTATGCTAGAAAATTAATAATATGTATGGAGCACTTCATCATACTTTCCCACATTTCACACTGACTAGCTTATTGTTTTTATGAGTACATTATTATGTTTGACAATTTATGCTGATGATTCGACAAGAGAGAAATGTTTTCTTATATCGGTGGTTTTATCAGTACAAACATCAGTAATACAGCAGTGGACTTGAATGTTTGCATTTGGTTAGCAAATTGCATGAATGTATCATTGCTGTTGCATTTACATATGTAATTTGTAGTACAATATGATTAACACAACAGTAGCCTAACCAGTTGAAAATGACATGTCTTTGTGGAGGTATTGTTGTGTGTCTAAGTGGTAAAAGAAAATGTGTGCAATATTTTCTAAAAGTGATCAATTCTTGCAATTATAACAAATCATTATCTTGCTTTCTTGTGTAGTCATATCCATATCTGTGTTATTCTTGTGACAGCCATTGTAAGCCTTTCTCTTTTCTCTTTGGGATTAATGTTAGTTTTGTAGTGTCTCAGTTTTGTAAGTCAAACTGTACTTCATTGTTTCATTTTCTGCCCATTCTGATGTCATCTTTAATGTGAACCACTTTAAATACATGTGATTACAACTATGGAGATATCCAGGCTTGTTTTGGTTTTTCATTTGTATAATCTGTATCAATTGCCAGTATTTGTCAAGCAGTTACATTTACATATACCATATCACTGGTATTTTGACACACTCATGCACAAAACAACTTCACTCATCAAAACAATGCTCTTAGTGATGTTCCAGTATTAGACCTAATCTATGGCCAAGACAACCCTGCCAGTGTTGATTCAAATTTGAATTAGATTTTATTTGTGTGCTAGTAATTCACATGATTAAATGTGAATTGACATTTGCAGCATAGGTAGTTTCGGCTGTAGACCTAATAATGGAACAGTTGCTGGGAGTATTTGTTTAGCCCTTTTAGCCTGTTTATTAATGACCATGTCCTTTTTCTTTTTCATGGCAAAAAAAAATTCCAACAATACTAGAGAAACAGATTGTGGCCTTGTGGAATTAAAAATTCCTAAACAGAAAATACATATTTTTAGACTTGATTCTACAAGCTCAGTGTATTGACACAATCAGGCCAGTCTAATTGTATTATGAACATTAATATATGATGAACATAAATATACATATGATCCATTGCCAAATAAGAGAAAATCCTATAGGTCATGTGATGCAAGTAAGAAAAATAAGCATTTTGCAGATCTCTCTAATCAATGTAGTGAATACAGCATATATGTGAATGG
>JBCEWB010000012.1:1146967-1165524 GCA_039654565.1 Peronia peronii | reverse complement strand
CCAGTAAAACTACAAAAGAAAAATAAATCAGAGAATCAATTAAGATAGAAAGAGAAAGAAAGAGAGAGAGGGAAAGAGAGAGAGAGAGAGATGAGGGGGGGTGGGGGGGGGGGGAGCGCAATGAAGAAACTGAAATGGAAGATGTCTGAGGTAAGCCTGCCAACAGCGGGACCAAGTTGGCATAGGATCAAAATGCAGAGAATGCGTCGCTGAGTAAGTTTTACCTGCGATACCGTCAGCACCCGCTTCCTCCCAGCCACGAAAAGCTCACCTTGAGACAAGAGTGGAAGAAAGAGAGAGAAATAAAGACATACTCAAGCTTACTTCATACATGGATTGCGCAATAGCAATAGAAGGGCGTTGTTCTCTGGGTGTCACTCGTCTACAGCTGCAATGAGGAACAGGGGTGGGCAATAGCGATGATTGTTTTCAACAAATTCATCACCCACTGTGTTGGTACATCTCAGTTCATCTGAGGAGCTTGAACTCCTCTTCAGGTCTCCCCTCCCCCTTTTAATTATAAGCATTAAAAGAAACACCATTTGTTATAGCTTATGTGCCCCTCCGCCAATGTCCTACCAGTTCTCACCCACTCCGGATTCTTCTGTTACAGGTTGATCTTTAATTACTACACTACTACAATGGTATAATACATAGGAAATCCCTCGGAATATGCAGTGTATCGATTTACTAAGAAAACCGTTCTAACTACAATAATGTAGTATGGTTAATTATGCTGTCTGATAAACAATAATTTATACCGTATTTCATTGTTTACAGAGTGCAACCTTCTAATTAAAAAGAAAAAAAAAATGTTTGTTTACTGTTTAAAAGTGCACCGCCACTGCCTCTGCTTTGTCTCTAGCAATCGCATTCAGACTAGAGTTTCAAGACTGATTATCAGTCATATGGCGATTCTCTTAGGTGGTTTTTAAACAAATGACATCAATAAAAATATGACAGGTCAGTTATTGTGAAAATAATCTAAATTTAACCTAACAACTCTCAATTTCTATGCAAAATTTTTAGACTACACAACCAGTCTAAGTAACCCATCCTTGTTACATTTGAAGAAAATGCTTCCAGACAAGTAAATTTTTCCCCTGTTTCTCTCTCCTCTAAACGTGCCATGGCTCTCTTCTCCATGCCACGCTAACACACGCAGAATAAATTATAATGGAAGAAATATATAAAAAGAGAAAGACAGAGTAGTGTGTGCGCATGTGGGAAAAAAATAACAGACAGACAAACAGACAGACAAGCAGACAGACAGATCGATAGATAGGCCAGTAAGCAGGCAGAGAAACAGAGGACAAGAAAGAGGGAGGTTGAGTGGGATGAGAAGAGATGGCACGGATCAAGACCTGGAAATATTTTCAACAATGGAAGGTCTGAATATAGAACTGGTTAAATAGTGATTATTGCAAATTATAAATGAAGAGATGCGCGATGAAGAAAGATTGGAAGGGCGGAGACAAAGGGTCGACAGAAACAGAATCAAAAAGAGGGTGAAGTTGGAAGAGTGGAATGCCTAGAGGAAGAAAGCAAGAAATGGAGAGGAGTAGGAGTCTAGTAGATGCAAAAACTCACTTCGAAACTTTGAAAAATTTCTTGGATTTCTGCAACCAACTGGAGTCGAGAAACCGCCTGGATTTCTTTTTCTCTTCCGTGGTTGGTGACGCTGGTACCACTTCCCCCTCGGAGCTGCTGGAAATAGGGCGTGTCTCCCCTGTTGCTGTGGCCCCTGACATGGCCGTAGGTGGCGACGATGCTCTAGCCGATGTTGTTGCAGCCGTGGAGGTGGAAGGCATCTCGGCCTCCGCAGCTGCAGCAGCCTCAGCGCGAATGCTCTCACTGGGATCCCAGCTCCTAACTTGTCTCGACTTGATGCCAGTGTCTCCTGGCGGGGACTGCTGCGCATAGAGTGACACTCCTAAGTCAAAAGAAATGGACTGCTTGCACAATACGCCGACCGTCCCCATTTTGCCTCGCCCCGCCCCCCTTCTATCTGGAGACAGAGGGGAAGGGAGTTTGCCCGAATCTCCCTTCTTCTCTTTGGATGATTTGCCAGACTTGCCTTTGGATTTGGACGCCTTCTTCGCATCCTCGTGTTGCGGTGGTTTGGGTGATGATGAAGTTGATGCTGGTTCAGACTTAATGCCTTCACGTTTCTCTGCCTCCGACACGCAGTATGTTGCTGCTCTACCTCTCGCTGCTTCCTCGGCCGCCTGAGTGGTCTCGCTACTCCTGGCCAAAATTGGCAGCGACTGGTGATTGGTCGGGCTTATAGTTGAGTCTGGTTTCTGGGAGCTCTCACCTTCCGATCCTGAGGACATCGATGAGACCATCTGGTACGATGCTTCTGATGTCGGTGACGTCGATGACGAAAGTACCATAGCGACCTCGCAGGACTTGCGGTGCTGGGCCTTAATGGCTGCAGTCGATGGTAACTCGTGTTGCTTGTCGATGTCCGAGTCTGACAACGTTCTTTCCGGTGACCCACTAACTGGGTGACCGTTGAATGCCTGGGCTAGTTTCTTCACTTGACCATCATTGGTCAAATCCTTGAAAGGAGCTATGCTCTTGTGAGCTTCTTGTCCGCTGGATGAGGAAAGCTTTCTGACAATGTTGGTCACAAACTCTGACTGAGCCCGGGGTGAATCAGTTCGCTTGAGCGAAAGGTCAGAGTTTGTTCTGGACGACCCGGTGCTCCTTACAGGTGTTGTTTCACGAGACAGCCGTTGGACTATGCTATGTACATATGTGCCCGAAACATTTTCCTTATTATTTGTGGTTTTTCTTGTGCCTGGCTTTTGATCGTCCTTCGGGAGATACCTCTGCATGATGCGAGTGGCGTAAATTGAGTGGCCGCTGCGATAACGCTGGCTCTCTTCCAACAGTTCAGCAGCTGGTTTGAGTCTACGAACACGAGAGACGAGGCCAACTCTCGGTAAGTGAAGAGTCGGGCTTGGCGTCTTCCTCAGTTCTATTGGCCGGTCTTCTGTCTCACAGACCGTGGCTCGTTTCTCAAACTTGTTGATGGCTTCTTGCAGAGGTTTACTGGTGGGGGATTCAGGGGCCCCACGCTCCATGTCGCCTACGCTCTTAGAGCGGGGGCCCTTCTCTGTGGCAGGGGAGGCAGATGGGGACTGCCTGTAGCGAGGAAGTGGTGGTTTTCCTCTGGTGGCAACAGGGCTGCCCTGGGGGGAAATGGCTCGGTAATCGATCAGTTTGGTTTCTCTCTCCTCTTTCTGTCGTCGCCATAGTTTTTGTTTGCTGGCAGGACTCCGGGGAGATCTGGGTCCCGCTTTGCTGTGGTCACTGGTCGGTGGTAAATCTCGTCTTGGTGTGTCTGGTGTAGGGGGTAAGGGGCTGGGAGGCCCTCCTACCGCCCCTACCAACTGTGAGTCAGTGGTTAGTTGAGTCTGCTCTACAACGGTTGGGGTATCTGTACACTCCATCACAGACAGTGCTGGGGAATAGTCATCATCGATGATTGGGGCAACTTTAGTGAGTCTGGATTTTTTATCCGAACTCCGCTGCCTTGGAATGGATTGGGCAGGGGCCTCTTGTAAACTACCCACACTAGGACCCTCTCCAGGGGAAGGAGCTGGCAGAGGGCCCTGGCCTTCTGTCTTCTTCAAAGTGGATGCCCCCTTTTCCACTCTGCGTTTCGCTCGCCTCAGTTCCTCAATTTCTCTGTGAAGAGGAGCCGAGTCACACATCGTTGTATATACTGGTCTGGCGGGCGGTTTCTTGGTGCCTTGTTCTCCTGACGAGCCGCTTGCAGCTGAACTGGTCACGGCTGATGCTTGATCAGACTTTTCACTTTCCACCGATGTAGTTGTGGTAACTGCTGTTGACATTGCTGCTGCCGTAGTCGCCACTGAAGTTGTCATAGGTAGAGACTGGATGGCTTGTTCTCCGGCAGGTGGTGTAGGAGGAATTTGAAGAACAGGTAATTGCAATGTCGAAGATGGATCTTTAGCACCGCTTGGTGTTATCTCTTCTCCGTCCCGCTGTTGTGTCGATGTCGTACCTGTTTGTTGACTAGTTTTGTCTCGCCTATTTTGTGAGGGAGTCAACAAATGTGTATCTATGCGGTCTATCGTCTGCTCTCGCGCTGCCCCGGGGCTGGAATGTAATTGGCCAGCAGCGCTCATGGGCGGGGCAACCGGAGCGCCGCCTGCCGCCGCTATTGCCGAAGGCGACGCAGGCGCTGAGAGGGAGGAGCTCGCGGCGGACGCCAGGAACACTTCCTCTACAAACAAATATATACTATAGATTACATGGCATCTCCCATATAATATAACAAAATTGATTAAAATTGCATACGCTTAGCCAGAAGACAGGAACTATAAAAGCCAATGTATCTGTCTGGAATTCAGAGAGTACCAAAGGACTATTAAAGGGTTAAGCATAATACAAAAGACAGGGCTCTGTTAACAATATAGAGCAGTGGCCAATCTACATTACTAGACTGCTAGATTTAAACTGTCAAACTCCGTTAGTTTTACTGTGATACTGCAAATAAAGGAGATAACTACATAGCAATGTAGAGCTCAAACCTCAAACCTCAGATATTGCTAATCACTAATTTTAACTTTGACTTACGTGCTCTTGATTAAAGTCAGACTGGCAGATCGCATCGAATCTTACCAAAGCGTAGTAATTGCATCCCAGGGAGTCAGAACCACCTATAGTATGTCTACTCATTGATTTTAACGTTGGAATATCTAACAACTTCCATTATTTTCATTTCACTGTAATCTTAATTGTTTAGTAATCACGATGCCAATGCAGGGAAAGATGGTTTTATTAACTGTGAGTGGTGTTTTTATTTTAAACAGAAAATGCCTGCTTTTATCAGAGCAAAGACTTTCCCAGCCGAGACCTAGTACTATTAACGCATCTGCATTTGTGTCTATAAACTCTTTGAATCTTTAACAAAAAAAGAAAAGAAAATAAACAAAACAAAACAAAATACAGGTGCAACCATAATCAGATGCCACATACTGAAACGAACAATACACGCTTTGCATTGTAAAGGAGCAATTGAAATAGAAAAAGTAAGCAAAGGGACAGATCTCAGCCTTGAAGATGAGAATCCAAATACAGTGTTAGAGAGGATATTAAAGCGCGAATTCTAGAGCTAAGATTTTTTTTCCTTTGCTTCCATTCAAATCTGGCTTTGAAATCATAACATATGGGGAAGAGCCGGGGGCAGGGAATTATATGAATATTATAGAACGTACATGTGACAAATAATCTAACTCCATGCTTTCTTTTTAAGTGATTTCAATCGATTGTGCTGGAATAACAGCAACTATAAGAACAGGTACACACAAATCGGAACCTGAATACTTTATTCTCCGACATGGCTTCATACATGGTTCCCGACACGGGAACGAGGCTGTGATCCTTACAGGTCAGCTTGAACTCTTTGCTGTATTATTGTTTATAGTCATGAAGAATGAAATCAACACAATGCATTTAGGAACAAACATTTCGTGTGCTCTTAAAATATTCTGTTTTTGATTCTCAAATAACACGAGCAAACATAAATGTAATACTGGCCACTGCTAAAAGCGATCTGTTGAAAAAGTTTCCATATGCAACTCTGAGAATAGAATTATGCATAATACTCACATTTGCATCCTAGTCAGCATGACAAAATAAATAAATAAAGAAAGTAAACGATAACATTACTATCTTATAGAAATAAAAAAGTAATGAAAAAAAGTGATAAAGAGATCTAGAATCTAAGACAATTGTTCACTAAACTCACTTAAATCTTCATAAATCAAGAAATCATATTTACATGAACTGCTCTCCAAGAGTGGAACCCAGTCTTTGACAAGTCAACCATACAATCCTATCTGCATGTTTCCTATTTATTGTTCAACGTACTGCAACTTTTTCGACAAGATGATTAAACTTTGAGAGAAAAAAACATAGCTCTTTTAACTATCCTTCATCAATAGCTGTTTAAAGGTTCACATAAAAATGCCACTTGATAGATAACATTAGGAATAGTTTGATAGCTTTATGTGTATGTGTGCATGAATGTCAGTGGGTGTTCTGTCCCTCTATCTCCGTCCATTCATGTTTTGTATGTATACTTTTCTGTGAATGTGTGGATGTATGTATCAGTTTATTGATATAGTTATTACTTTTATCAATTTCACATTCTACATGGCTATTATTGTCCGTTCGTATTAACGTATATGTCTCGCCCCCCAGTCGAAATGAGACGTAAGTCGCTGGGCTAGAACCGAGAAATCGGACTTTGAATGTGATGAGGGGGGGGGGGGGGGGGAAGGAATCAGACATCAAAACTGCATTCATTTCTAAACAAAACAGTATCGGTCTTACCCTCGCTTTATAAATATTTCTTCATTAAAATCTGGTCTTTGTGAGGTAGGCATGTAGATTTATGCTTTCAACCGTCCATTTAAACTGGATTTTCTTGGAATTTCGGTCATTGCTGGGAGGTTCCTCCATGTCTCTTTAGACTGCAATATCTCTGACTAGAATAAAGCTAACTCAGAACTTTTTTCACCACCTGAAAGGGAATGAAATAAGCTATCACATGATACCAAAAGTCCCATATGGTGAAAAATCAACATACGTCTCATTTTGACTGGCTGCGAGACATATGATGCTGGTGAAATGAAACTGTTTTTCCTGTTCTTCTCAAAACAGTCAAAAATGACTTGAACAATAATATCTCATGAGTGTGACAACAAATACCAACAACTGAACATTGAAGTTAAAACCACACCACTCTCAACTCAAAAGCACACAAAATACTGATTACAAGATGAATCTAATGCTGTGAAAACCTCGGAGTGGGTAACCAGAAATCTGATTGAAATAAATGACTCATTGCAACTGGCAGTGATATCCCTTCCTTACTCTCCCTCCTCATCTAATCAAACATCTGAGAGGTATTGCTTGCAGGCATATCATGGAAATATTGTAGAACCAGCACACCATGATTAAAGAAACTGACAGTACTGAATATTATAATTTTTATTAACTCGATCTTTCACAGGAAAAAGACATCAATAATAGATTCTGAAGACGTATGAAATCTTGAAGTAAATGAGGAACAGAAATGCATCATACATAGCATTATATTGATTAGAAATTCTCTTGATTATTTATGATTTGAAATGCTCCCTGCCATGGCAGTCCAAAGCTGCCTGTTCCTTCCTTACCTAAAAAGAAGTAGGATATTGTCGGCTGTACGACAAAGTGTCGAATAGCTAAAAACTCCTGTATTGCAAAAAGGCAAACCCTTGACCTTCTCTGCATGACAAATGGGTGGATCAGTCAATAAATTATCTGACGATATGTCCGAAGTCTAATTTTAAACAATACCTTTGTAATCAAAAACTCTTGATAAGGTTTTTCAAAATTGTAATCTGATCACTTAGTGCCGTTTGCATTTCAACTCCTCAAATGAAAGTGGCGGAAGACAGGAAGTATCACACATACAAAACAGCAAATAAAATCTGGAACATAAAAGAAAAAAGTGGACACGGAATGACAAAGAAGAAAATCTATTTAATAAATTTCTGGAGGAACAAATTTAGACTTCAAAATGCTGGTCTTGTTCATTCAAGATTCCAGAGGCCATAATATTGTGAAACTTGTTACAACAGTTTTTCTGTGATGGAATGTTTTCCCAGAAATATTCAGCGTCTATTTTAGGCAGAATTCTGAATAGCTTTCATCTTTTCATGAATTCCAAATATGAAATTATTACATTAATGCAGTTTCCAAAAAGATTTGTTCTTACTTACATTCTTATTGTTAGTGAAGCGGACGGATGAGTTGTGAAAGATGAGAGATTTTCACTTCTATTGCATTTCACAAACAGATGTCAGAAATGTGGAAGGAGTTTTCCAGAGAATAACATAGTGAAATAAAGAGGAAGAAACTATAATCCTTGATAAATTTCCAGACTGAGGCCTCACCATACATCAGAAAGGAGGTTCTTGGAAACGTTGTACCTAACTTTATTAAATCTAAAAAATCTGTTGTGAAAATTACTTGATCATTATTTTCACAATGATGTTTGCCCCCTAGGCTGCACTAAGAGTTTCAAGCTATAGACCTACTTGTGATCTTTCAAAAACATGGATATCAGCTGCAATGACTCAAAAACATATATATATCAGCTGCAATGTCTCAAAAACATGGATATCCTCAGAAAATGCAACCATGTTAAAAGCATTTTGACTGAAGTGTTTTTAAGAAGACAATGTGAGAATCTGTACCTGTGACAACATTCATTCTTGATATATTATACATACATGTCTTATTATTATTTTTCATCACATTATTTGAACAGTACCTTCACGGCACACACAGCATCACGTACATCCTTATGTAGTATCTGAATTTTTCTGTTGTGAGCAGTTAATTTATTCTGAGTCAATATGCCTTGTTATTGAACATATAATTTATTATAATGAGAACCATCTGGCTACATATCATGCCAAATGTAAAAACAATACACTTTGCACTTTTCATGCCTACAGGACTGGATGATTTGTACTAGATCTATATTTCTAGTCCAACTGAAACTTTCATCATAAGTTTTATATTATATTGTACTTGTAGTTCTTAATCTAATATGCCTCTTCATTCATTGAATGGCTTCTGCACTTCTGGCTGTCACGCATTCACTGTGATAAACTACCTGAATGCATATTTGCTTCTCTAGATCTATATATCAGGCTCTTTATGAGCATATGGACTTATTGGTACCAAAGTTAAGCTTATCCATTTCCCTTTCTGTGTGTGAAAACATTTTTATTCTACCTTAAGTAGAAGTCGAGCTATTGGCAAATTAAAGACGATGGCGGTGAACTGTTGCTACACTCAATTTAGTGAGAAAATGGCCGATCACTTTTGTAAATCCTTATTAATCTTTGTTAGCCCATGCCGCTAAACTGCAATTTTGGGGCCTCTACTCAATCTATTTTAGCAAATTTAACTCCGAAATGCATTGTTAGATTGATATTCATGGGTCTTGTGAAGAAAAAAAATTACGTTAAAAATTCGTTCACTGTTGAAAAACATGTGATTTCTCCGGTACCCTCAGTTTGACGAGCACCTGATTTCATCGTGTCGCATCTCATATCTGAAATCTATTTCTACAAATATCACTGTCGAAGACACAGTCTAGCCATGATTGTACTGACTGCTTCTCCTCAGATAATAATTAAATTATTTTGTGGATTAAGCTTGAAGAAAGCTTTCAACCAAACCATGACCCTAAATCAAATCTTGGTCCAATCTCAAATTAGTTCTAAACATAGATCTAGATCTAGTTTAGATCTAGTTTTTAAATCCAGAAGTTGCATGCTTTGATTTGTAGAGGAAGAAAATATCTACACACTAGATCTAGACTATTTCATTCTTTAAAATGACACATAGAGTCTAGATCTATTAAATTAACATGTAGACTCTAGATCTAGGCTATATCCATCTGAGCTTGTTTATTAGTGATTTTGGTGATACATGTATGTAATATATTATCTAGAGGTCTAGATCTAGATCTAAATTTATTCGATCTTGAACTAAATTCTACTTAGATCTAGTTCTGATGGAAACTGAAACACTGGGCCTGGCGCCATGCAGCTGATCCTGAAGAAATGTTTCTAGATCTACAATCTAGATCTCGATGATCTAGATCTAGGTATAGATCTTGTCTACGTGTCACACTTGCAAATTCTGAAAAACTGATGACTGGACGAAGCCTTGCATTTTTTTTGTCATTCACTGTGTCTGTGCACCTCCAAAACATCGCCATTGGCAGGATTAAAGCTGCCACGTCTTCATTTGTCTGTCATTTAAGCCTCCAGAAATCTAATCTAGATCTAGATTGATGTTGACTGCATCTAAAAGCAGCCAACATAGATCTAGAATCTAGATTTATCAAGAATCTAGATTTAGATCTAGATTCTAGATCTAGAGATCTGGCCTAGACTCTCGAGTCCAGATCATCATAAACTGTCAAAAAGAAACAGATCTAAGGCTCTAGATCTAGAGATCTAGCTCTAGATTCTAGATCTAGACTCTAGCGTCTAGCTAGAAAAAGAACTAAATGACTAAATGTCTGTTGTAGGAACAAGTAATTATTAAATTAAATGGCCTAGACTGAGTTAATTATGTCACGTAATGGGCAGATTTGCCTTAAGGCTTGGGTAAACTGATATGTGTAGTTGACGTCGCCAACCTGAATATGAACTATGAACAGCTGAAGGTGTGTTGAAGTTGTTTGTTCACGTAGTCGGTGACCTCGTGTCGAAACATATTGCTACAAAATGCAGATATGGACGATAACATGGCACAAACCTTTGGTTCGCCGGAAGGTTTCGTGCTGAACTTGCGATTAATCCAAAAACAATGCACATCAGCACCAAGTGGAACTTCCTGGGAATAAAAAAAAACACACCTATTTATCTCACTTCGCGCACTAATAACAGCACATCGCTGAATGGTAGGCTAAACCTATAAGATCCGGGGCCCTGGGCTCTGCGTGTTAAGTCGTGACCTTGTTGGGGTCACGGTCGCGCTAGCATACGAAACTGGCGTTCGCTCTCACATAATAATTACATTGTATAGCTCCAGGATTTTTCCATGCATTACCCACTTCTATGTTCATAGTTTATATCGAAATAGTTCGACGCTTTTAATTTTCTGTGATGATTTGACATAATATTAACAAATTCTTTGCATGACATGGAATGAGCAATCTTTCATAACTAAACCAGCGTGACCTCGTTTCATGTTTTTCAAGCAATGTGACCTGCCAGCGCGACTATTTGAAATGAGTTGAATGTTAGGTCACTTTGAATTTCATAATAGCTCATTCTCATCAATGATTTACTTTCTAGAAATCCAAAATCAGTGAAATTGGGCTTTTCATTGTTACTTAGTTATTATGTGAAACGAAACGATCTGGGAAAATACTTAATGAATTACCACAAGGCATACGAAAATGGAAATAAAAAAAAAAAGATAAGAAAGATCAAAACCAAAAAGAATGGCACTTCTAATACCAAAAAGAATGTTACTTCCAATACTTCAAAGACTATGTCGAAGAATTCAAAATTTAGTCCGAATGAGTTATGTCATGCAAAATCAAGATGGAAGGGAAAACAAAAAAACCCACTCCAAGTCATTCATGTTTATGCCGCAACCTCAGAATACCCTGATGAGGGCGTTGAAGAGTTCTACCGAACTATAAAATCAGTTTTAGACGGAAAAACGTGCATTGAAACTATAGTAACAGGCGATTTCAATGCTTAAGTCGGTGTATACCATAAAGGAAAAAATACAAAATGTACAGGAGTCCAGACAGAGGTGAACGGCTAATAAATTTTGCTCAAGAGCGGAGCTTCGCTATCACAAATACATGTACCCTCTTTCATAAAAAAAAGAAAAAGGTAAAGATACTGCAATTGGGAAAACCCAAATAGACAACAATGACAACAACAAAAGTAGACTTCATGTTCAGCTCTAACAGAAATATGGTTATGACCATCAAATACTCACAACAGTTGATATAGAAGATATGATCACAGGATGGTCAGAGCAAGACTAAAAGTAAGATTGATAGGGATAAAATGAAAGAAAGCTCTCAAAATACATGTGCAGTCACTCAGGGCAAATGAAGCAAAGTTCCAATCTGAGCTTCAATACAGATTCAAAGTACTAGAGAATGGGGAACTCTCAATAGAAACATTCAACAAAGTCTAAAAGAAAGAAGCAGAGAAAGTACAGGATGAGAGGCGACACAAGAACAGGCGATGTCGGAGGAAGACAAGCTAATTTACCAAAGCTCGACGGGAAAAGGAAAGCTCTACACAAGAAAGAAGGCAACGCGGAAAAAGAGAAGACTGAATATCTGAATGAAATAAAACAGTAAAGAAAATGAGAAGACAGCGAAAAAGAAGAAAGCGGAAAGAAAAAGTACAAAAGGTCATAGCAAAAAGAAAAAGGTCAAAAGAAATATACCGGCACAAAGAAGGCAATCTTGCAAAAGTGTATGCCGATAAAGGAGAAGCAACATCCAGCAGAAAAGAATACATTTACTACATGTATGCCCAGAATTCAGCAGAAAATTAAATAAAATAACTACAGAGTCTCTAAAAGTGCCTAAATCCCATAGACAAGACAGAAAATAGGTCACCATTTATGGAAGAGGAAATATACCGGGTAACACACTCTGAAAAGAATGAAAAAGAACAAAGCACTGAGAACCGATGAGATCACTAACGATATGATCCTAGCAGGAGGCCGAGAGGCGATAACATACTTGACAAAGATATTTGACAAATATTGCAAACACAGGAAATCCCAGACTGTTGAAATGAGGCGAAAATAATTATTCTTTTCGAGAAAAGACATGTTAAAAAAAAAAACTATAGACCCATCAACTTGTTACCACACAGTTACAAACTATTGTATTAACAAGGCTGCTACAAAATAGAATGGAAAAGACCCTGGATGAAAACAGGCCAAGAGAACAAGAAAAGGTTTCTCAACTACAGATCCATGCAAGCCCTAAATCAATGGTAGAAAAGTGCACTGAATTAAACATACCTCTTTGGGTCGGATACGTGTACGAGAAAGCCTTCGACTCTGTGGAGCATTTTGCAATATTTGAAGCTCTAAGACAAAGAAAGGTCAACGAAACGTATGTCTAAATACTCCAACATATGTACCAACATGTTGCTGCAAGATCCACCTTGATAACCATATACATGCATCAGGAAAGTTCCGAGAACCTAATGTTACCAAAGCTATTCACGGAAGCAATAGAACAAATATTTAAAAAAAAAAAAAAAACGGCTTTGAGAGAGGATATTAATATAGACGGAGAACAGATTAAAGACCTGAGATTTGCAGATGACCTGGCACTTCTCACAGAAACAGCACAACAACTGGAAGTCAATTTGAACAAACTAAACAAAGAGCAAAAAGTATGTCATGAAGATCCACAAAAGAAAAACAAAGTTAATGACGAACTTCGGAACCGACTACAAATTGATACCGGTAACGAAAAGATTTGCAAGGGTCATCCAACGTAAATAATGTTTATTGCATAGGGAAAAAAACACACACACAAAAAACAAAACATTTCGGTTTGATCTTAAATCCAGTTAGTTATAATATCATAATCATTTATTGAAATAAAGCTATAGCCTAATTATGGATATATTGATAATCAGTTTCGAATGCCTTAATTGCCTCATAAAGATCTTGACTTGAACATACCATAGCTTTCCGATAATCTGTTAACCATGAATTGCCAAACAACGACATCCTACGGGTTTGTCTATTGTAAGCACAGACCATAGACAGACTATAATTAGTGTAATTGACCCGGCGCAGTGAGAACTTCCTGTCCAATTCGAACAGAGCATCGGCGCTCTGAGGCAGGGATCCGACTGCACTATGGAAATAAGGGCGAATAGTATAAAGGTATAAACAGGAGGTGGGGAGGACTAAAAAATTTAGGACTAAAACTCTTCGATAGAAAACAAATGCGGTGCCCCTGTAAAAACGTATACAAAGGAAGAAAACAAGATGGACCTAGACATAGTTCAACATTAACAAACAACATCTCATTGACTTTTGTTGTTAGATGTAGGAGATGTAAATGCTTGCGTACACACTCATATAACCTTGGACACTATAAAGATGCAAGGGGATGGCGAAGGACTTTAGGTCGGCATAACAGTCCATTTTGTTGTTTGAAGTTACATTTGTCATATGAAATCACCTGTACCAGTACTGGCTGATGTATAGTTTGATGTATGACAAATAAATTGAATGAAATCTTTTCTGTGTACGACTTTGTTTTAATTTTATTTATTTATTTATTTATCTATTTATCTATTTATTTATTATTCTGCAAATTTACACTTCGTGAAATATAATGTTAACAAAAGAATTCGGTCTGTATTAGAAGGTGCAGCCCTCCGCTGACCACGACCTTCTCAAAGTAGCTCCTGCCCAGTCCTGGTCTAGATGGACATGATGTTTTTTGTTTATTGTTTAAAGGGAATTCTGCGTTCATCTTAAGCAAGTCAGCTACGTCATGGATTGATGTTGTTTTTATACAATACCTATACATGCAACAGCATGTCTACATGCACTATACCAAATCCAAAAGATAGTAGATATCTTTGACCAATTCCCGCCGTGCGACCTTGATGTTACTATACGTCGATCAGCTTGGGTCTTGCCGCAAAATTCAAAGGTCAACGTATCGCTGTATAGGCGAATACGTATAATTATTTTCCCAGTTCCAGTGCACTCCACGTAAGTGACTAATAAAACAACAACAACACGTGATAAATATGGATCCGCCAGTGTTAGAAAAGCACTGCGTTGCTAATACAATAAAGACGATTGAATACATCAAGCATTAGAATGGGAGATCGTTTTGACCAGCCTTGTCACTTCCTTTTGCCAGAGACAAGAGGTGTTGAGCAGGTGGTGTAACTGTAAAGAAGACAAAAAATCACTTTTCTTCTTGTCATTTACACCACATTTTTTTAAAAAGAATTTTTCATGACGTATTTTCAAGTGATGTTATCTTCTTTACTAGATTTGTTCAACACCTTTTGTGTTTGACAAAGAGAAGTAAAAGTTATAGTCACAACGCTCTCCCATTGACATGAACTACAGGGGGGGGGGGGGGGGGAAGGCAAAGGCTCAGCCCCTTTGTTTGCGCGTGTGTTTGTTCATGTAGTCTGTGATTCATTTAGATCGCTACTCTAAGACTGAACGTTAAGGATTTAAAGGAAGAAAGTATGTATTTCCTTCTGTTGCAGAAATAAATGCACACAATGTGGCAAGAAGTGATGGCATGAAAGATGAAGAAATACACTCTTTCTTTAAAGAAAGTGGAACTAAGTACAGTGGGATTATGAGGACTTCTGATCAGAATCAGACTGGAATCTGGCGCTGATGAAGATCATGAATAAGGGCATAACATGGTTGGGATAGGGGATTGAATGAAAAGAAAAAAAAGTGGAACTGTTATGATCTTAGTGTGCAGAACATGCTCATCATTTTCCACTTTACTCAAGGCATTCGGGATAAACAAGACAAGTGTACCCTCTCAAACTTTGGTACGCTGCCACAGGTAGTGAGAAAGAACTTATATTTACAAGTTCGGAGCCAGATGTAGATCTACTTATTTGCGAATTTCATTGCTCAATTGTTATGGTACTGTATACATAATATATAGTTAGAGAAAAATGGATACGACATTGATCGAAAGTATTCATTTTGTGTTATTTGTTAAAGTGTTATAACTTGCCTACAGTATTCCAAGTCATGGGAGATCCAGAGCAGGGAAATGAGTGGTGAAATAAAACTGAGCTGAAAAGGCCTTTCTTAACGGTCAACGATTCGTATAGAAAAGATTCAAGTGTAATATAAAAAGTTAAACGCCTTTTCATAAATTCTCGAGATATAGTTTAGACTATAACTTTTTTTTTTTTTTTTAAATTCAGCACACTGACTACAAGAACAAGAGAGGATTTATTGCCGGCGTACACAAACGGTTTTGACCCCCTCCCCCCTTTCCTTTCCCTTGTTCTCTCTCTGCTCTTAGGACCTCGCATAATAATGCAGACATATGTAATATGTTATTTTGTAAATAATTACATGAGTTCTACTGACACGCAGGTTCTCTTCAAAGGAATTAATACAGGGAACTTTCCCGCGTGTCCCATCTCTACACACACGGTGCCTTTTATGTTACAGTCAGAACCTGTGACAGCATAATACAAATACTGGGTCAAGTGTAAAGGACAGGCAGAGAAAGTCGAGACAGTGATGAATAGAGGCCTGCTGACACAATTTCTACAATTCTATTGAAGTAAACAAAAACAAAACAAAACAAAAAAAAACGAGAAAAGGGTCTGGTCACGTTAACACTGTCATCCTTTGACATGAGAAACAGGCTGGGTCAGGCCTGCAGAAAGTGTCACCTGGTCTCAGAGGCGGATCCACCACGAAACTGAGGAAAATTTCAGCTTCAGGGTCCTTGATCACGGAGAATATCAATTCTTACCCTAATCATCACCCTAATTCTAACCCTGACCCTCACCCAAATCCCAGCCTGAACACCAACTCTAACTCCAATACCAGCTCCGATCGTAACCTCAGCTTCAACCCCAAACCCTAGTCCTAACCCCAACTCCAGTCTCAACCCCCATCCTTAATCCAAAGTAAGGAAATGTTGGAATTACTGAAAGATACATTGTAGCCCAGGAACAACAACAACAACAACAAAAAAAACAATAAGAGAAACAAAACAAAAAAGAAAAAGAAATAAATGGGAGAGGGGTGGTGTTCCTAAATGTGTGTGTGCGTGTGTGTGTTTGTTTGTTTCAAAATATTATTGTCACATAAATTCGTGGGATGAAATGGCAAAAAACATGAAAACGAGGGAAAGGTGCGAAAGAAGATGTGTAAAACCCAGTTGTGCCATGTGGCTCAAGCCACGCTGGTCCTGGACAAAGATAGTGGAGTTAACCCTAGAAAATGTGTTCAACTACTCGATCATTACATTTAGTGTGTGAACTGACTTTACAAATAACATACTGTATAACATATTGGCAAGATATTTGCCTTTTAACGCTATTTGTACTACCATTTCTTGAAAATGGCTAGGGGGGTTGAGGGGGAAAGGGGAATGGGGGAATTGCAGAGGTCGAGAAGTCAGACGACAGCTCCTTAATGATTAATGATTGACTTACGTCACGGGTTCGAAATTCCAATCCTATCGGGGGTGGAAGAGATTAGAAGATTAAACCCGCATTTGCTTCAGTGAGTCAACGGCCCTCTAGCTTTTTCTAACTGAAGCCCGGCGTCCAGCGTTCTTGAATAAGGTGAATATATTTCGGAGATCCTGTGTGTACGTTACGCACGTCAAAAAATCCTTGGCAGTTGAAAACGGGATGAAGAGTAGGCGGAGACGCTGCTACCCGAGAAAAATTTCCAAACCCACAAAAATTCTCATCAAAACTGGGTACGCACTTAAAGGTGAGATAACCTTACTTCTTAGAATTGAAAAACCACAAACATTTTTTTTAAAAAATGAATTTATATATATGACCCATTGCCAAATAAGAGAAAATCCTATAGGTCATGTAATACAAGTAAGAAAAATAAGCATTTTGCAGTTCTCCCTACTCAATGTAGTGATTATAGCATATATATGAATGACTTAGTTATGAGCATGCAAACTTTCAGAGCAGTTCGTTACAAAAAAACTATTTTTTTAGACAATTGAATCGTAAAATCATAGTGTAAATTAAGTGAAAAATCTATCATGAAATAGGGCATCGAAGAGTATGGTAATAAAATATGTCAGAAAGCAAGTGAATGTTGGGTTGTCTTTCAGATGCTACAGGACATGCTAAAGTTCTTTATTCTTTGGTAAAATTTACATCAATGAAGATCTGATGCATATGCTTTGCATTTAAAAATGTTTAACTTAACATACGTTTTCCTGTCAAACTCATGGCAAGTCATAGGTAATGAGGATATATAGCATCTTTATTCAAATAAGTTCCTATATTTCTTTTTAGTGTTCGGCAAAGACCTGTCCGTTGTATGGGAGTTTTTAAAGCAGTGGAAAAAGCGCTGACACGCTAAGGTTAACAACTTTATTTTTCGAATCTTGATTTCCTGTCAAATTATAGTATGAAAGTGATATCAGACTGAAAAAGCGGAAAACAGATTCTGCACTATTATTTTTTCCTTATTTAACAAGAAATATACTGGGAAAAAAGAAACTCAATGCAGTGAGGCCATGTTTGATAACTTATTGAGCAACTGCAAATTTATTGTAGCTTCGAAGATACAGTCTGTTGAATGTGCCACCATCCAGTGAAACTTGTCATGATAGATTTCAACAGTCCTTGCTTGGCAATAGGTCATATATATGAAAACATGAACACACTCTAGCACATTCTTCGGACACATTTAGGGTAAAAATACTCTTTGGTCCAGGCTCATGATCCGCACCATGTAGTTCCGCCACTGCCTGTAGACATAACAAAGTCGTGAAGAAAAAACCTCAAGCTGCAAGACAGACAGACCTTGTGTAGACCAAATGCATTGTACTATAATGATTATCCTTGCACTGTCCAGTGCGCCCTGGTTCACTCGTTGATCTTGGTCACAGCAAAGACCGGCGTGTACAATCAGCAGTGTTTTGTTGACAATATAATGACAAAGATAAGACTATTCTGACGTGCTGCAGGCCTTCCACCTCACTATTTCCCAAGGCAGAAAGTTTGGCAAACGCTTCAATACTTTCAGAGTCTGAGATCTTTACTCTATGATCTAGTCTAAACTCTTTTTCTGAAGCCCCAACGAAATTAACTTTCAGTGAGACATCGTTATATCTGTATTATATCTGGGCCCTGTTTAAATCTATCTATCTATCTATCTATCTATCTATCTATCTATCTATCTATCTATCTATCTATCTATCTATCTAT
>JBCEWB010000012.1:1128945-1139563 GCA_039654565.1 Peronia peronii | reverse complement strand
ATGCAGAACCCGCGAGTCGATCCCGGCCCGTTTTCTCCGTGAGCAGACGCCATACCACAGAGCCACTGCGTCCCCCGTCACCGTAGTCTGGAGAGGGTTGACATATAACTTCAAGGTGCGATGACCAGTAAAACTGGCAGCTTCTCTCTCCCCCCCCCCCACCCACCCACCACCCTATCCAACTCTCGCACTCTCCAACACCTACCCACAACAACCCCCACCCCCACACCCCGCCCCCTCTGGTATTGTGCACTGCCTGTTGATATACACTCATGCAGATTCACGATGATGTGGGCTAAACACATCGCTCGCCAGTGTCTCT
This sequence comes from Peronia peronii, assembly GCA_039654565.1. Lineage (NCBI taxonomy): Eukaryota > Metazoa > Mollusca > Gastropoda > Systellommatophora > Onchidiidae > Peronia > Peronia peronii. The sequence continues at coordinate 1,139,241 of JBCEWB010000012.1, read as the reverse complement.
GAGTGCCATCTTGAACAAGTAGTACTCACGTCGTGAGCTGTTTAGCTGCTCTCTCCTGTCCACCACCACCCCTTCACCCACCTCCCCTCTTATTCTTCCCTCCCCCCCACCCCGGGCACCCTCCAATCCTGAAGCCCACTCGAGCAACCCCCAACATACAACCCCGTGAAACGAAACGAAACGAACGCCCTAAAAATAGACACGGGTGAAAGAATTTATTCCGGCTGAATTGTGCGCTCCAAGAATAACCGACTCACACTCAAAATTCTTTTCACGAGGGAGAGGTTTTTCAAGATCTTCCTGATAGATAAACAACAGGTGAAGCCACTACCATTATCATACCTTGAGCCAGATCTCAATCTTAGAACAGTTTTGAATGTGGTTCTAATCTTGCTCGCGACGTTTTGACGAGGGCCTGAATAGGAGATGTGGATAGGTAATCCATGATGGTATGATGAGGGGAGGGGTAGAGAGAGGTGTGTGTGTGGGGGGGGGGGGGTGAGGGAAAAGTCTGAAAAAGAATTCTAGGAGCTGAATGATGGACTGAGGAAAATGGTCTCGAGTGAGCTTTAAATAAAAACAGGATCCCAAACTGTACAGATAAAGAGCACAAGGAAAGTCTGTTAGATGATTTTGCTCGAGAACAGACTTGGTTTTCCGATATAGAAATCATATGTTATCCTGATGATGTTAATATTATGATAGTCGTGGTACAACATCAGCTGGCTATTCTTTGATGTGCTGAACAATTATGAACGGCATCTTGTTGTTGATCTTTCTGGGAAAGAGGGGCAGAAGGAGAGAGAGAGAGAGAGAGAGAGAAAGAAAGAAAGAAAGGCAGACAGACACTGAGCCAGACGGAAAGAGAGAAATAACGGACTAAGAGACACAATAAATAAGTAAGCGAGAGACAAAAGTAGTGAGAGAGTAAGTGAGTAATCATCATTTGATGGTGTCATAAAAAACTAATTAGGGAATGAGTAAATAGGGGGGAGAGAGAAAAAGAGCGAGAGAGAAGAGAGGTGGAATGTATGCCAGAAAAAAATAACTAAACCTGAGAGAGAGCAGCAAGGTGAAACAAGTGATGGAAAAGAGCATGTAAAAATATAATGAATGAATAAATGGGAGTTGAAGAAAGAAAGGAAGAACCAGAAAAAAGAGAGAGAGAGAAAGACAGAACGAGGAACATGAAGATGAGTCAGATAACGTCAGTGAAGATGAATGGGCGTGGGACGCAATGAACTGAGACCGCACGAGTGTAGTGTAACCTTCTTACAATGAAGAGAAATAGTGTCCAGCAGTGGCAGCTCTGGGATACTCGACAATAACTGTAGCAAGGGCGTGAAATCAAAGAAATCCAACAAAACAGCAACAGTGTTACGGAAGTCAAAGTTGTAACAAAGAAAAACCTATGAAAGAAGAAATACAAAACAAAGATATAAATACACGAATAAAAACAAAAACAAAAACAAACAAACAAACAACAACAACAACAACAAAACAAGTTCCATTTTGACACTAAAACTTTTTAAAAAATCATGTCTCCTATTAGAATCATCTACTATGTATGGAAAGGGGATATACAAAAAATTATCGTTGATGTAGGAAGGCTACTGCAAATGACTCTATAACTGTGCAGCCATTAAAAAGTACATCATTTACAATGGTCTCACCAAGCAGACCTACGGTGTTCGAAGTAACTGTTAAAGTGAACATAATAGGTGCATATTTTAAAAAACAACACTGTTGATGTAGCAAATTTTGTCGTTCAGTGGGAAAAAATTTGATATGTGTTGAAAAGAGTCACAGCAATTTGGTCAGAGAGACAGTATCACAATGCTGGAAAACGTCATAGATGTGGGCTTCTGAGAGAAAGCATAACGATGCAGTCTTAAATCCGTACACTGAAAATTTTAAGTCATGCATTGGAGAATGCCAAACAAAAATTAAATAAAAGTATATTTTGATAACGACATCCTTTCAGAACAGGAGAGCTGTTTCATAAACTATTTCATACCTCTCAGAAATTCTAACGTGAATAATATGTACATACTACCAAGAGTGGCTATATATAGTTTGGATGACGAAATAAATGTGTGGATTGTAAATACATAGATAAAAACTAATTAATCAATTCTTTCCTTTCGAGTAAGCAATTTATTTCCACAGACATATACATGTACTGCCAAGGTTATCATATATAGGGATTCTCGTGTGCATGCGGGAAATGTGAATACTTTCGACAGGTACATTCATTACACTTCAATATTTTATGTTCAACACTTCTCAAATTTCGATAACAGCTATGATGTGCCGACTGGTTCACTGAAAAAAGTAAACGTGCTCACACTTCACAAATAAATTATGTATAAATAGGTCACCGCATTGTTTGGAAATGTGTGTTTCTATGTCTGTGCATGCACTCGGATCAGTTGAGTGTTCTCAAAATATTGATAAAGTGACATTTGCTTCAATTCTTGGTCAGCCAGGGACAGGCGGATTTTCACCTATTCGTTGGGCAAATCAAATGAATCTTCAGATGGCTCTGAATATTAAATCTAGAAGAGCTGAGAAGCCAGTGCATGCAACAAAAAAATTTTCACATTTTTCACAGTAAGTAACATTTTATTTCATGGTTATATAGAGCTCATCCTTTATCAAATTCGAGCCTAAAGAAAATATATTTTTTCAAATCCACACAGGTTTTATCACACTTGCCATAACACCAGCCATCTCTATGACACTGCTCGTTAACTTCCATAATCTTCAAAAGTCCTACCAAGGTACGTGCCTGATAACATGCCATTGACTCAATTCAGCTTAAAAAACAACAAACAAACAAGCAAACACAAATTTCTGGCACATGTTTGAAGGAAAAGCAATGTGAGGTGTTTGAAAAAGTAGAAAAAAGTTAATTCACCAGATTCAGCATAATTATACTTTTGGTGCAATGCAATTGATGCAAAACAAATAGTTCCATACCGTGCGTAAAATTAACGTAATATCCTCCAGATAGAAAGGACAAACCACTGATATGAGTGCAAAGACATAACTTGGTGTTGGCATTGTGCAATGTCAGGACCACTTGTTTCCCGATCCAAAAATTTGAAAGTGGAAGTATGATAACAAAAACTAAATCTTTAGCTTTGGATAGCACATTGTGCGCTTTCAACTGCCAGTATTGGGTTACTGCACTACTGCACCGTAACTATCATTATTGATACCTCGCATTTTGCGATCTCCCTCAAAGTGAACTGTGGCGACCATGCGATACGTCCATCTCTCATTTTTTGGTCATAATATTCCGAGAGCTTATCTGCCATCGTGGCGCTTTGTAACTACATCTTGTTTTAAACCGATCCTTTCTACTATCAACGCCATCGAGATTGTATGTGTTTTCACAAATGTTTTTGATACTGCATCTCCTAAACCTGTTCCATAACCATTTTCATTTCTTTGCCCCTTAAAATGCAAACACTGCTTTAAGACTGACAATAACAAAAACAACGAGCCAGGCATTCACAATTTGAAATATTCAAGGATCTTTTCTATTTAGGCATTTGTTGTCTTTATTCTTAATGATGATGACCAGTGTCTTCCCCGAGTTTGTATTTGTAGGTTGGCAATACCGATTTTCTATCTTCGTAAAGCCTTTGGCTATTTTGAAACAGCCTTTCTCTCCGTCGTGATTTCTGATATACATATTGCCTTTGATGTTATCATTGTCGCTAAATAAATGTGTGTACTTGGTGCAGCAGAAGTAAAGCAGGGCTGCGTGCTGGCTCCTACTCTTTTCAGCATGGTGTTTTCTGCAATGCTGACGGATGCCTTTCATGATGGAGACATTGGTGTCTGCTTCCACTACCGCACCGACGGCGGCCTGTTCAATTTCCGGAGACTGCAGGCAAAGACAAAGGTGCATGAAGACACAGCCCGTGACTTTTTGTTTGCTGGCGACTGCGCGCTCAATGCTAGCACCCAGTCCGATGTGCAGGGAAGCATGGACCTGTTTGCAAGAGCTTGCGATGACTTCGGTCTCACCATTTCTACCAAGAAGACCGTAGTCCTGCACCAACCAACACCTGCTACCCCCCACACGGAACCCAGCATCACTGTGAACGGCCAGAGACTAGCAGTCGCAGACAAGTTCGTCTACCTTGGCAGTACACTGTCACACCTCGTAAACATTGATGAGGAGGTGGCCTACAGAGTCGCTAGAACCAGCGCAGCCTTCGGCAGACTGAGGGAAAAGGTCTGGAAGCGCCGTGGACTAAGCCTATGCACAAAACTGAAAGTGTACAGAGCGGTGGTCCTTCCTTCCCTGCTCTACTTGTACGAAACATGGACAGTCTACAGCCGGCATGCCAAACAACTCAATGCCTTCCACATGAGATGTCTCAGGACCCTGCTCCGTGTCAAGTGGCAAGACAAAGTACCAGACACTGAAGTGCTACAGCGTGCGGAGATGGAGAGCATCCACGCCATATTACTGCGCTCTCAGCGTCGGTGGGCTGGCTACATTTACCGCATGGACGACAGTCGACTACCAAAGAGATTGCTCTACGGCGAATTGTCCACTGGCAGGCGCTAGCTCGGTCGGCCAAAGAAGAGATCCAAAGACACACTGAAGGAAGCTCTCAAGCACTGCAATATTCCTCACTCCTCCTGGGAAGAGACTGCAAGAGACCGTCCTGTCTATCGAGCTCACGTCAGATCCGGAGTGGCAAGCTACGAAGAGAGACGTATCAGGGAAAAAGAAGAGAGGCGTCAGAAAAGGAAAGATCGGACAAGCTCCACCTCCCAACCTGGTCCAGCGCCCAATATTTCCTGTCCCCACTGCAACAGACTCTTTCGTGCGAAGATCGACCTTATCAGCCATCTCCGTACCCACCTCACCGCCCAGTGATCAGAAGTCATGGTCATCTTCGCTAGCGAAGGACGAACATCACTTGGCGCAGCTAACTTTCCTCTGTTGGCACAGGGTTTGTCTGTCCCGATGGTAGCTTTCCTCGAAGAAACAATGTTTCAATTTTCAGGGTTGAATTTCATCATTACTCTCACTATCTTTATAATTCCAAACTTTTTGGACACTGTGTCATTTTAAAGCTGTCACTATCAGACTCTGACATGCAGAGTATTAAAATTTACGCTGCTTCTCGCTACTATATTATTGGTGGGTTTTTTTTTTTTCACGATAAGCCCCTTCCCCTCCTCACCCCCCCTCCCCTCCCCCCAACCCCCATAACAATATGCATATCAAAATGAGACGACGCACTCTTCTTTCGATAATATAATGATGCTAGTCTGGTCTTTATAACTTTATAACTTTATTTTTAGTTCTTACTTGTGTCCAGTATACCGATTTATTTTATGCTTCTTGTCCCTGAGTTGTTTTTGTCATTAGAGCCAATTGGAAACAACATGCATATGCCAGTGGGAGTTTTGAATGATGGTGCACGTGGTGGATGATGAAGGACATATCCTGAGATTATAAACGCCACAATAATTATTACTTGAATATGATGTCAGATTCCTAACTTGTAACTTTATGGCAAAGATAATTAAGGACGTCCATTTCTAATAATTAATTACTTTTTAACTTTAGCAAAGAAACCCATTGCAGTTATTACTACCATTATTATTATTGTTGTTTTTATTATAATTAATGAAAGGCAGCAGTTTGCGGAAATTTATAACAAACTCAAATGAAAATATCTAAATGGTAAGTGCCATCTCTTGGAGAAAAGAGAGATGGAAATGATTAGGAACATTAATATTTGAAAATCTTAACGTATGATACATAAACTACATAAAATAATTATTCTACCACTGCTTTACAGCAAACCCCTCTCACATTCTGCTCAGGGTAATCAGAACAAAACTGAATAAACAATGGATTATGTATATGACAAATCTGAGGACTTTAATAACTATTAAATTCTAGAGGCTTAATGTTTAATGCTCGAGAAGTAGGCGTTGTAATCATTGAACAGTCACCCTACAGGAATTTGAAAACAGGCAAGAACTACCCCCTCCAGTTCATGACTGCCTCTATAAGAGCTACTAATCTGAGCATTTACACCGTGGGTTATTACCCTGCCATTAGACTTGTCGCAGGATATAATGATACCTTCACTATGGAATTTATAGCTATTTTCTAGGCATTAACTTGTAAATACAACGGGAACCTTACAATTAAGTCTGCTAAGCATGAACGCCCTTCAGTAACATTTATTTCATTTCGTATCTAGGTACGTAATGTAACAGTGTTATTATTATATTCTAGAAGTTTACATAGAAATGGGTTGTAAGCTTACATTAAATTATATACGAATATTAGGCCCATATCACATACGCTGCATCTTACGTGCCATAAATGTATTTCATCGTAACCATATAAAGTGAAATCACAACTCAGCACATCGTTTTGATTTATATCGTAATTATTAGAAAAAAAATATATTCTTATGCTAGTTACGGCTCATTGTCATGGGAGAACAGAACCCATCTCTTTATATCTGACAGCATGCGTCTGGTCCTAAAACGATTTCTGTTATAATGATGAAGCGTGAGCACTGTAGATAACATATGTTCATGAAGCAATTCGTGAGGTGTTGTATTCCAAATCCCCTCTTCATCCCTAAAATACATTTAAAAAATACGGATTATGTTGGATTCACTGGGCAAATCGTACTGGAAAAGTACAATAGAATTGCCATCACATAGCGAATCACTAGAATGCAGTGACAGGGAAACAAAAATCACATAAGCTATAATGAGATGCAACAGCTGTATCTCTACTTACTGTTGGGCATCAATAACCAGTTACTGTAAAGGGCAGCTTAAGAAACAACGCTGGAATATAGACACATGCAATGTGTTTCAATACATAATTATGCCATTAATCAAAACTAGCTTCAAATCACACCGAACGTAACGGGAGATGGAAATATAATATTATTCGAGATCTGGCAATTGTGTGTCACATCTGAGATATGAATCGGTGTGTTAAATTTATGGTTTCTAACATCATGCTATGAATGCTATAAAATTTATGTCATTCTATAGTTCCGGGCCCGTGTTAAAGTGATTTCTTTGTACTTACTGTGCCGCAATCTGGGCAGTAGTTGTTATTGTTCTCTTTAGAGAGCATCTGAGCAACTTGTGGTCATATCTACATTTCTATAACTGCTTCGGTAAATTCTAGTATATCCAATTGGATACAGCTTCCTTATTCAAGTTTTCAAAAGGCAACCATTTTTCTTTTTCCAAGGAGACATAGGATACAAACATATGGCGGGTGATAGTATGCAGTACACATTTTACAAACAGGAAATGATGGTGTAAACATCACAGTGTATTCTGGTACAGTAGAACACGGAGTGCTGTTGTATAGTGCATCAAAATACTAAGAGCCAAGGCTGATGATGCCATACACAACTTAACATAGTCAGCTGTAAAGATTTATTGAAGGGAAAACAAATTAATTGTGCACGCCTGCACGCACAGTGTTTACGACACAGTGACTGTGTAGGTTATAAACTAGTATAGGCTGATACAAAGACCTGTGTAAAGCACATAATAATATTCTGAAGCTGAGGCTTCTATATTATCATACATGTAATACAATCATATAGAACTGACTACAGGCTTACAGAAGCTAAGTGATCTACAAAATATTGAACACACTGTATGGTTTTTAAGGTATGGAAGTCAACGGATATAACGAGAGCACATTGTTGAGCGTACAGACTTACAATAATAGCAATAGTTATAATATGTACAACATGGTGTGAAATTTAACAGCGCTTGTGATAATCGGTGGCATGTAGGAAAGAATTAAAGCTGTCGTGATCGCATGTAAAACTCATCTAAGTCTGCCATGTGTTCACAAAAACTCGATCTAAGCTTACCAGGGTCGAACACATCTCATGATTGTTATCGTAAGGAGAAGATTCCCTCATCAAAAAATACTCTGGTGAGTAAATACTTTATAGAAGACACACTTTGGGGTTGTGAGTGTGTAAAGAATGGTAGCATATAAAATATACACCGGTGTCTAGTAAGGCTAAATGTCGCATCAGTATTATTAGACTAACGGCATAGGGGAGACATTGTGGTGCTCAAAGGTTGTAGACTGAAAGCATTAAATATTTTGGCCTAAGACTCTGCACGAAGGATTTGAAACGAGATAGTGAGTTGTACAACACATTGAAAACCCGGAAATAGCAACGCTCCGTGGGAGAGAAATGGCAAAGGTGTATGGAAAACCCAGATAGAAGTGAGGAGTGGTGTTTCTCTCGTAAAATTATATAATTATATAGAGTCTATATTATGTATTCCGTCTTTCATTTCTCACCGCAGTCACTCTAACTGCAGGACGTTACGGAATAAAACTAATATTATGCAATGACCAGGCATAAATAATATTATCCAGTACTGAGCAAGTGTTTTTAATTCTTTTACATCAGAGCAAGACAGTCCAAACTATGACAGATTGTTAATCTTCATAATTACTGTGACTATTACCACAAAGAATTCCATTAAGGTTTTAACGTGTCCATTTAATCTAGTGATCGTTGACAACATAAACTAAGTTAGTTGCAGGAAACCATCATTCTAAGAGAACCAGTCATCAATCCTATTGGATGGACAGGTTTTTTCTACGAGGGGTTCTGAATGAAAAAAGTAATAAAATAGAGATGGTGAATAGATGAAAGAACTAGATATAGATAAGTCAAATAGGTAATCAATAAAGCAATCAAAACTGTGCCCACTTACCTGGACCTCGACTCGATCTGAAGCGGATCTAGAACAAGCTAAAAACTGGAGATTTCTCTTTCAAGCTTGACTTCTTCCAAACGGCGACGATCTTGTTTGTTTCTGTCTTTAGTCTATCTATCTGTTCGTTGGTTGGTCTGTTTGTTTTCACGCCTAGTACTTTTCAAACGTTTATTTCTCACTTTGTTTCTAACTTTTAACCTAATTCCCTGGACAAGAATTTTGAATTCTGCTGATTTCTGTTTGTGAAAATTCCCCAGTCATAAAGCTGTTAAGTTCGAAAGTTGTGGGCTGAAAGCTCCTACTTGAAAAACCAGAATCAACTATAGTGGTCCAAGAGAGATGCAGGCTAGATCGGCAGCATCCACTTTCAGGGGATGTAACGACGAGGAGGGGGGCGCGGGGTAGGGGCTGGCTGGTTCACAGAGAAGGAATCTAGGCTGCTGGCTCTTCCTGCGCTCTGATTGGCTGCCCGGCTCAGCCTGGGTGCTTCTCGTGCCAGACCTGTCCTGGCAGAATTCCTGACTATACCCCCATCCGCCTTCCTTTACCCCTCCAGTCTCTTCCCACCCCTGCCTCTCCCCGCTTCCAGTGTGTTTCTCCTTGCATTCTCCCCCAATTTTACGGTAAGCCATACAATGATGCTAGAATTCGTCCCCGTTACTGCTCCGGCTACCACCTATGCGTTTAGCCTACATGAAGTCACAAATTACAATGCTTTGGGATAACTGCGAAACTGATGTATCTACGCACTGCAGTAGGCACAGCATTATTTTTACGCTGCCACACCATTTTTAAACAAGAGGAAAGTTCACCTCCACAACCAAATTATTAAAGAAGTAGTTGTTACTATTTGGAATGAATAACAGTCATGATGCCAGAAAGTTTTAAAGACAACTGCCCTCCGTCAAATGGTTTATGTTCAGCCGCACAGCCTATGCGTGAGCCACTCGACTACACCGGCCATAATAATGGTAAGTTAACGTGTCCAGTATATCCGTTACGGACTCAACTGCTCAGAGAAAGGAAGACTACTGTTAGGCATTTAAGATATCGTGCTTTACTTACAGCTAGCATCATGATCTTTTGGAGTTGGCATTCACCACTCTGGTTTGACAACCAGTCTTGAGAACAATTCTAATCATCAGAAATTGAGACGTTATCGTCTCGAAAAGAAGTACCGCATAAGATTCTCACACTCGCAAAATGAATTGTTCTTGCAGAGAAGCTGAGAAACTTCGAATTCAAGAACTGAGGCCCCTATTTGTTTCAGAGGGAAAGACCGTTTTTTTTGCTACTGTTCTAGTCTGAACACTGAATGCAAAGGAATTGGAGGAGACTGAAGAAGACAAGATTGAGAAAATGTGAAAAGTTAGATTGTCAGGAGAGGAATAATAAATATACTGATGCTCATCAGTGAACGAGAAAAAAAAAAAAAGTGGATATCCACAAACATAAAAAAGAAAAAAAAAGTCAGAAAGAAAGAAACTTAAAGAGGAGTGTTTTACGATATAT
>JBCEWB010000012.1:1112408-1128845 GCA_039654565.1 Peronia peronii | reverse complement strand
TCTGTTAGCAGTGAAATAACAATAAACAGAGCCATCTCAAATGAAAAACAAACATCTAAGGTTTGGACATAGTACAAATTACTACAATGCATTCGTAGAGCCTGAACAATGTTCATCTTATGCACATTATGATTCTTTCAATAAAGGTACAATGGCCGCACTTCCTGTAAATAGAGCATGTTGAGCTGAATTTTGTATTAGTCTGAAACTGCCCAGCTAATGCACATTCTATTGTTTTTAATATATCGGCACACCGTTTTTCCTTGAACTTGACCACCCAAATTTTGCCATAATGCATCAGGAATCTACTTGAAAATAGAAAACTGTGAACTTTATATGTGAATGGACTTTTCTACGATTCTTTGAGTTGAGAACCTGCACTAAGATCCTCTCACCGGGTGTCGGAAGTATTTACAAACTGACTGAATAATGTTATGAGCCAGAAGGCGAGGCTGTAAGTAATTTTTGCATGGCCATTTTGGGCATCCTTTTCTCTACAAATGAACAAAGTATTGTTGAATTCCCCGGTGGTATAAGGACAATACAAAAAAAAAAAAGAAAAAGCATGTCAGTGCTTTCAATAAAAGCTGTTATACTTATTATTGTGAGGTTATTTTGACATGTACAATATTACTTGATTGAAAAAAAAGTGATACCATCAAAAAATTCAGATCTTTAAGAATCTCAATGTGACAAAGTGGAAAGGATGCTTTTGTTAGATTATGAGTTTTAATGCATTTTAAAACACAAGTAATCGTCAAAAATAAACCCCAGCCAGTCCTCCTGCACAGGTAAATTCCATCAGGACCCCTGGCCTTTTATGGGTTTTCATGCCCCACGGAGTTCTCAACTAAAAGTCCAGTAGTTCGTTGCCGTGAAGTTATGGTTGATGTATGACTGCATAATCAGGCCACATTGTTGACTAATAAGTAACCACTTCTTTGTTTGACAATACCTGGGACAGCACTTGTAATTGGCTCTGTGGATACTGAGGAGTAAGTTTAGCCTCCTGGCTGGTCAGCTGTTCTGCAACTTCGGTTGGTTTGTAAACACTCTAGCTACTTGTGTGATTATCTGCGGGGTAGCATAGCAGTATCATGTTTTCGACAATGATACGGTTATGTGAAAACTCACATGGCGTTTAAAACACTGGGCAGTATAGATGTAATTATATGCTAAAAAAAGATCAGGAATTGCTATATCTAATTATAACATATACACAGGGAAGAAGGCTGTATTATTCGCATAGATAAATATCTAACGGTAACGATCAACTAATCATAGTAGTGAAGACGATCTATGGTCAGATGAGTTGCATAACTTTTCAATCCGCCTAAGAACCCGCTTTTCTTGTCTCCCGACGACCAGGTTCTTAGGCAGACACCACTGTACATCATTAAATTTCCCTTGCATAATTTTTTAAAACACATTTAGTTTTAATAACAAGGCCATATTGATCCCAGTAAACAATATATAAATGCAATTTTAAATTATTCTGTGATGCATGGTATAATTATGAACGTTCGTATGGAGGAAAAAAAAAGGTTTTGACAAGTGCAGATTTGCATTGGTGAAAAGGTGAAGTCTATACACCATGTAAATTGTGTATTTCTGAATTTTGTGCATGAATTAAACTGATTTGTACATGTAAATGCCTCACAACAAAGGAACTGACAATTTCAAATGAACAGTCTTTCGCATTAACAAAAACACAAACGATTCTTGTAAAAAAATTGGCAGTTTTAATACAGTAAAACATTTAGAAATGAAAATGACATAAAATGGGTGATAAAATTCGACACAATCATCGTCTGTCACGGGAGGTGGGATGGCTTTCACCTCGGGTACTAGTAGTCTGAAAAAAAAAAAGAGAAAAAAAAATCAATTGGCATAATAAAAGATCTTGTAAGTATGGTTCAAAATTTTAAATCCAAAATTTAATTTGGCATGTGTGCTTCAGTAACCTTATTAAATTTCTTTTTTTTTAAATTGAATATTAAGAGCTTTGTTGCATCTATATTTGCTCTGACAGATTTATCTCTAGCAGTTTTTTAAATTGCAGCTACTACACTTAAGAAATATAACTTCATGATGTACTCAACAATCAGGACAAGAGTGTGCATAGAGACTAAGACTTAAACCCTTCAATCAGTTCATCTGTACTAAAAAAAATGCTGTCATAAATGGAAGTAAATTTTGTATCTTGCAAGAAAACTTTTAGGAGTCATAACGGACATTTTTTTAAAAACAAATTCTACAGATCAACATGTAATTGAAGGGTTCAAATTTGAAAACAGAAGTATACTGCATGTAAAAATAAATCTAATTCAGCAAAAGAGTTCACTTTAGCTGTGGCTTTCTGAAAGATATATTTAAAAAATAATAAAAAAATCTCCTATGAAACTGAAAACTCTGCCAGTTAATGAGTCTCCCAAGGCAAAAGAAAAATGCTCATAGTAATTAGTGGTTTTGGAAGCATAATGGAAAAATAGATGCCGACAGTCAGTTGCCAAGTAAGGTGCAAATCTCAGTTATTCTCTTGAATCTAACAAAATATCAGCTGCTACGCAGACTTTACTATATGTGTGGACCACTAAAGAAAAAAAAAAATCAGAATAGAGTATTTGACTGGTAACTTCCAACAAAATCTAAGAAAAACATGGGAACGTCTATCAAAAATCTGGTGGATGGTAATGCAGGCTTGCCCATTATTAATCAACAACCTCCTTGCAGTGATAGGATGTTCACCAGTTTTCTGAAACTAGTATCGGCCAATTCACTTGTGCCACCCCACAGAGGCATGCTCAATTTTTCTTATCTTAATACTAGATCAATGATGTCCCGAAGTCAGTGTTTTTCTGCAGTCTTTCCCTTATGCTAAACATAGTCCACATAAATGGATGACAATGCCAGTGTCGTGGTAAAGATGAGCCCTTCAGACCCAAAGGGGCATATGCAAATCCACTTTAGGGGATACAAATGCTCTCAGCTACTAAAACTTCCTTTTTCTCCTAGTGTATTTGTAGAAAAAACATAAGGACGAAAAGTGAAAAATTGGAACTTAAGACAGCCATCATTTCTTCATCAATTCATATCATTTGAAAAATTATGAAAAGTGAGATATACTGCAGATTATTCCACTTGTGAGCCCACACTGCATACTGATCCTGCCACATATTTGGCAACTGACTGAATAAAGACAGTGATTACAAGTATCCTCAGAAAGCTTTCATAATGTTCTGTACCAAGATTATCAAACATTTCATATTGATTTCCTTTGAAGCAAGATGCGTCTTTTAATGATCAAGGGGGAAATGATGGATAAAATGCAGGCAACAGATGACAAGACACACAAGGATATCTGACAGCTCTTTCTCTTGCTGCTAACAAACGCAAGCTGGGAAGGAAAGTCCCATTACTTGAAATGGGGACTCAGAAATACTGCTAGTTAACGTCCCGCTGTAATAAAATCACATACGGTAACAACAGACTACCATAAGAAGATAACATTGCCCACATTTTAAAAAAAAGAAAAAAAAACTACAGGAAAAAAGATACAAAGAAATAGTATGGATAGGATACACAGTCTCATGTTAGTGCTAGTGCTACATGTGCAATCCTCCTTACTAACTGTAAAAGGGCAGGTCATTTACCTCATTAGCTCCAAAGAAAAATGGTTACGGGAAGAGAGTGACCGACAAAAAAAAAAAAAAAAGATAATTGAGAGATATAAATGTGATGACCATGGAAAAAAAAAAAGACTTAAAAAGAGGAAGAGCCCTTTTACAATTCCATCACTTCAGGTTACACTCATGTGCAATCCACTAGTCTACACACGAAGCCCATGCTGATCACAGTGCAGATAATATGCAAATTTAGAACTATATATGTACTTGATACCCTTTCACCTCCCCCTTTTTTATCTGTCATCAAAATGATCATGATTCAGAGAAATGAATCCCATTCAGCTGCTGCACTGTTGTCAACTTGGGCATAACAGAAGTGACAGGGGCAATTAACAATAGAGAATATTAGGAATTTATATCTACCCTGCCTAGCGATTGTAAGGATGATAGCCTCCATGAGCTGCGCCTCTCTTTTGCGCTTTACCGTAATTTGACTGACCTGTCAAAGAAATCAAGAATTTGTTAGAAATTTGTTTACATTTATGGAAATAAAATTAACATCCAAATACTGAATATTTTCACTTGTTTTCTTCCGAAAAGGGGGGAAAACGAGCGTTTTAAAATGTGAACATTTGAAAGAAATGTTTAGGGAAAAAATCTGAACGTTTTATAGGCTTGTACAACACAACATTTAACAACATAAATAGCTACAATTAAAAAAAATATATATGTGATTCTATTACAGGCAGGACGATCCTAGCGCAAAACTGATTCCTCCCCTACGAAACCAGAATGAAAACTATATCTGAACTAAAATATTTGGAACCTGGCATATCTGCACAAGAAGCTCAACAAATCAAACACAACACTATAAGAACAAGGCAGAATAAACTCAAGGACTAAGAAAATTTAATACACTATCCACTCACTAAATAATACACAAGAACAAACTTGAATAGAACTTGGCTGCAGCATTATACATTGGTGAAACAATGCCTGTTCGCCAGCCATTTGCCCAGAACAGGGTGAAGAGGGAATTGACAGGAAGCAAATATAGCAGTGAACCAAACTAACATACACATCCTGAATGCAGCATAATAGTTTCACAATATTATAACAGGTGGAAAAACAATCTGGAATACCATTTCACTTCAGTGCAACAACGGATTGCAGCAGCTTGAGCAATCCTTTTAGAAGTCCAAATCAATATCCACCCCCTCCCCCCCTACTGGGTCTTGTGGCAATTCTCATGGTTTTTCCCTCCCAAATTTTGTTTCATTAACACTCTTTAACTTTATTAACATTAAAATAAAAATACGAAGACCAGCTCTGAGACATTGGGTTTAGAAGCAATGGTGGATTTTCAATTTGCAAATTTCAATAATGGAAAACAGTGGAACAACATTTTTACTTTTTTTAGGTTTGAATGAAAGAGGTTGGGCATTATTTCATGCAGCAAAACAATGAGTAGGTAAGAAAGCTTCCCTGAAAACAAATTCTAACTCAGTTATATAAATAATATATGAAAAGTTCAATTAAATTGACAATCTTTACAATGAAAAAT
This sequence comes from Peronia peronii, assembly GCA_039654565.1. Taxonomy (NCBI): domain Eukaryota; kingdom Metazoa; phylum Mollusca; class Gastropoda; order Systellommatophora; family Onchidiidae; genus Peronia; species Peronia peronii. The sequence goes on along the minus strand of JBCEWB010000012.1, from coordinate 1,123,655 downwards.
TTTATTCTGCCTGAGGCTCTTTCAATAATTGCAATGAAGAAATAATGGTGAAATCTCATACTGGTTATCTCTTAAATTGCTAAATTGTTCTTGGGAGATTCAAAACCAAAAAGAAAAAAAAAGGGGGAAAAGAAAATGAAAAAACAAAGTTTACATTTTTTTGTAAACAAATACAAAATGAAAGACTGAAAATGAAAGAAAAGAAAAGAAAAAAACAACAAAACAAAACAAAAACAAAAAAAAGACAAAAAAAAAACATAATATGTCTCAAAGCTGATCAGTTAAGATGGGAATGCTTCAGGCAGTTACATTTACAGATGAACAAAACAATCACAAAACAACCATCAGGATGCAAGCTGTTTGATTCCATATGCAAATTTTACACTAAAAAGCTAAAAACATAAAAGTCCTTGATCTTTAAATGTAGCTTCATATTTATAACCAGTAATTAACAACAGAAGTGGACAATAACAAAATATAATGCAAAAGGAGAAAGCAACTGCATTCCTCTGACTCAAACATATCCTGAAGCATTCCCAAATGCAGGATGGAGTGATGATCAATACGAGCACGGCTGATTCACTCACCTCCTCCCTGTCCATAGCCCCAATCATCATAACCTTCAAAATTACAAACAAAACCATTACTGATTGCTGCAAACCCAGCCCTGACATACAAGTCCAGTAAAGACACGGGAAATGCATTTGAAGCATTTTCAGAACTGGGAACAATTGGGTGCCAGAGTAATGGAATGCAAAGTATGGGAAGGAAGATTAAAAAGATTTTGTTGGCATGATTCCCATGCCTTTAACTGGTGAGCACAATAGCTAACACAAAATCATTAACTTTTAATCAGGAAAACAAAACATGAGGGAAAATAAAACATGTGATGCCATCATGTCAAATGACAAGTGAAATGGCCATCCTGTGTCAAAAAGTAAAAGGCACAAAAAAAGTCACATCCTATTTCACAACTATAAAATTTAAAAAAGAAAAAAAAGTTCAGTTAACTTTATTACTGTTCAGAAGAGAAAAGAATTTAATTATGGGAACCCCAGTCTTGACAACCTCAATATTTCATCAACACATCAATATTAAGGCCTCTTCAAATTCTAGACAGAGCAGGTCACTTGGCAGAAATCTCTAACCACTGCTATTTCCTTAGATAATGGTAATGGCCAAAACACATAGCTGAACCAATGTAGCAACAAAGTCAATTTAAAAGGCAAGATTGCAACCTGTTAATTTTGCTGTCAATTCCATTTGAAACAAATGATTTTGAAGTCTTCAAAATACCCAGAGCTTAAGTTCTACTGCAAGATGTCTGACATGGGATCACTGTTACGCTTTCCGTGTATGCAATTCAACAGAAAGGGCCTAAGCATAAATGCAAGCCAACATGATTGAATTCCATTGTTCCCTTCCACATTTAAAATACTCTTCAAAGCATATATTTCGGTTTTGATGTGTCAATACACAGATGTACAAGTAAATAACATACTAATCAAATAGCATGCATGCCATGCTCATGTGAGTTAAAATATTTGACAACCCTCCCCTCAGGCCCGCAAATGCATTTAAATTCACACAGTGTCATGGTAAAGATGATAATATACAGCAAAGATCACCATTTCATACAGAATGGTCATGTCTGGATGCTCAAGGACCAACTTTAGTATTTGTAATTATAGCCTGAACTACCCTGCCTAACAAGAAAAGAAGGAACAGCCACTGTGAAAAGCAATAGTTTGAATCAATAACTTTAAACTAAAAAAAAAAGTCTTAAAAACAAAACCTCGGTTTCTGTTATGTGGGAAAAGTGGATGTGTGGTTCTTCTCTTTGTCTTCAAATATTTGCAAGGCCATTAGTGCAAAATTGGGCTAACCTCTAACTTAGCATCCAAAATACATACAACTCATTTCACCCCACAAAGATCTGATCACATTAAAGCAAACTGAGTATTTTGTCACATGAAAAACAATAACTTCAAATCAATACTGACGTCAATGTTGAACAATACTGACTGACAGAATGGTAGTCCCACAGTGCACTTAATACAGTACAACTAGACTAGATCCAGATCTCAAGTGTAGTGTAGTAGAGTAATGACCATAAATCTGTCAATGTAGAAGCACCAAATCATTCAAAGTGACATTTAGATAGTCTCGGGTTCTGCTTCTGTAAAAGGGTATTTGTTAGCAGAGATGATTACTCTAAATTTACTAGTCCACCGGAGATTTCGACAACTGAGGCCAGCTTTGACGCTGATAATCGTGATGCCAGAACTGCAGATGTTCACAGATCCGCGGTACTCTAACAATTTGGGAGACAGTTTATCTGACATTTTTCAGTGTCAAAGATTGAACAATTTATATACAGAGGCGCCAACCGTGCCCATTTTTTTTTTTCCTCCACTGAACTTTTTTCACGTGGCCATCACAGTCAGGGGGTGGGGGTCCAGGAGTATGCCCCCCCCCCGGGAAATTTTTAAAAATAAGGCTTGAAATACATTTTCAAACGGCACTACCGTCTCACTGTGGTCCCGGCAAAAATGGGTTATATCGATACTGTGATTATTGCCTCGGCGGCATGCACAGCCAAGGGCCCCAGCAGGTTAGGGCCATGGGTTGGTCTAGTTCATTTTCCAGTAATTGATATGTATATCACCCAGGCAATAATCGCAGTATCGATATAATGCCATTTGTAGCGGGACCGCAGTGAGAAGGAAGTGCCTTTCAAACTATCTTGTTTACATTTCAACAGTACCTTTCATCTAAATACTGGAGCATTTCTTCAATGCCAATGCAGGTTTCCATGCTCCTTGTGGTAGTAAAATGAGTCGGCAAAGATTGAGACATCTTTTAAGTAAGGCCTTTCTGACTTTGCCGTGACCAGTTTTTACAGAATGGCTAACAAAGGACTTTTATCATTGGATTCATAATTGACTCTGGCCTCATAGATGACACAGTAGGCCATTGGACTCCTTTGGCTTTCAAATGATTAATTCACTGTTTGCATCTTTCCCATCCAATCATTCAGAGTTGTCTGTTTGATGTTCACTCATTTTTCACCTTCAGCATAATGTGTCCATTCATGTCTCATTTTCGGTAACGAGCTGGTACAATATGAAATCATCACCACTAAATGAACTACCTATTTGCGTATCATCAGCCAAATCCAACTAAAGGTTCCCTCTGGTAAGCATAAGTAGACTAGACCTAAAGCAGGCACGCCGAACGGTTGTTATTGTTTGAGTACGCATGCACAGTTTGGGTTCTTGGCTTCCCAAAAAAGAGTCTGCGGTCTTCTGTAAAATTATTTGCATTCTGTAGTCCGCTTTGGCGATTCCATCCATAAATGATGACGAGGTATTTTACAGAGACTTTCCGGGCATTTTTTGTTTTGCGGAATTCGATAATATTACAGAAAATTGGTATCTGTATATATTTCAAGGTTCGCACAGCTTAGATACTCAAAACTCAAGCACTTTTTAAGGACTACATGGTTGTTTATAAGGAGTTCTCAGGGCTAAATATTGTCAAATAAGGAGTAATGTTCACATTGGTTCACGACAAATATGAACAATTCTACAAACAGGCCTATGCATGTAAATTATATGGGAAGAACTGTTGTGCTGCAGATTGCACACTGGATTTGTGCTTATACTGAAACTCACTATCCACAATACACAAATACATTGTCATGTAAAACGAACAACAGGCTATGAAGATTAATCTGTGTTTTGAGCCAGACCTATACAGCAATGTGAGGTTCTTCTTGTGGAACACGTTGCCCAGGCATCTTAAAATTACTTTCTCACTGATAAATGTGGCTAAGATTTATGCTGTGATGCAAAACGTTCCATTAAAAATGCAGTAAGATCTATTTTATATTTATTTTATATTATTGTGATGCAGTTCTTACACTATGATTAAAATTTAACTTTATTTATAAATCAAGGACTTTAGACAGGGGTGAAAACTAGCTCGGGAAACAGTGCGTCTAAACCTTGTTTTAATAAAAATTAAAAACCTAGTTGGCTTTTACACATTCACTATCAAATCTCACCATATGAAGATCTTCTAGATGAATCTGCTACTTGTTCACCTCATCAAAAAGTACCTGTGTGTGTGTATTTTCAAATTTATTTTTTTAAACACAGATCTAGAACTTGAGTTGCACGACAAAAGTAGCAGTGATAGATAGATCTTGATCTAGATCTACACAAGACTGTTACAAGAATTTTGACACGCAATGCATGTAGAAAGTTCTTACATATATATCTACTCGATCTACATTTTCTCTCGTCCTACACACAGATCTCTACTCCACATAACGCTGCATCTCTTATTTGTTTCTTATTTTTCCATTTTCTTTATCTTTTCCAACGGAGATCTGGATAAGATCTCAATGTAGACTATATCTAGAACCAGCTCATGTCCTCTTGTATATGCTGTCGCAGATCTGCTCATGATGGAATTGTGAAGTGCAGGCCTTTTAATGAAATATACATCTAGATCTAGTACACAACTGTACGGTTGCATTTTCTTGATGTCTAGTCTTCATTCTGGGAGAAAACACAATCTGAAATGTGAACACCACCCGTACTGGCACTCCAAGCATGCGCGCAAAGCTTTCACACTTCTGTTTTCCCTTTCTTAGTTCATCAAATGTTATCGTATTGGAACTGAATGCCAGTAATCGAAAATAAATGGCAGAAAGCGAACCCATGAGAGAGAGAGAGGAAAAAAAATATCCGCCGTCAACGATTTGATCAAATTTCCAACCATATCTAAGAGAAACACAACAAACTAGCACCTTCAATCATGCTGGATCTGAGTACACGCACATGACAGAAATCGAACCTACGGCAAATGTCCTGAATAAAGGTCAACTATCGTGCACGCTCGAAGGATGGAAAAAGTGAAAAAAAAAAAATTTTTTTTTTTTAAAATGCTTAGTTCTGACAATTGGTCATTGAACTAAATTGACCGCCCATGCAAAATATAAGGACTTTTCATAACAGCAATTTCCAAATATAAGGACTGTTCAAGACCTTGAGTTTTTTTCCTAAAAAAATTTAAGGATTTCCAAAGACCAATATGACCCTAAACTAAATTTTGACACCATAAATAACAATGTAGATAAAGTAGTTTTTTAAATTTTAAGACTCTACGATTAGTGATTTTTTCAAGATGGCTGCCATTTCCAAAGAAACCATCATTTTAAAAAAAAATTTGAAAGTGAAAAACACCTTTCCCAGTCACACACAACATGTCAAAGTTTCTCTTCTTAGTCTGATGAAATAACAAATCTGAAATTTTCACCCTCTTACCCCCTTGATTTTCCAATGATATAATTAGAATAATACATTAAATGAATTGTTATGCACAAGAGTTGCTGAATTACTGGGGGAAAAAGTAGCAAATCATGCCCGCAGTTACAATTAATAAGTCACCACTGACAAAGTGCCCAATCTTTAATGTATGCACTCAAGGTTTCATGCATTCTGTGTGTGTGTGTGTGTGTGTGTCCTGAAATTTGGATTCTGCTCAAAAAATGCGATTTTGGGCTTTTGTTTTCTCTTAAGGGGCTCGCAGGTAGAAAATCATCAATTTGGGTCAAAAATGACATGTTTTCATTTATTCTTAAAAGATGCTATAATCATTGTACAACTGGAAAATATACTGTTTATATTAAGAAACATCTACAAATGGCTCTACCCTCCTTAAAATTTTTTAAGCTTCATTTTTTTAAAATAACTTTTTTTTTCTAACAAATACGAGACGAAACCTTTTCTTATTATTGCACTTACAGCCTTGAAATTTGACACACTTTACCTCCATTCATACGCACAAATAGCTGGCAACTTTTTGTTTTGATATATCAAGGATGTTTCTTTAAATGATTTTTTAAAATTATGGCCAGCCTCAAAATTATCCCTTGCTTAGACATTAACCAACTTTGAAAAGCACTGCAATGTTAATTTATTGCTCAGTCAACTTCTGGGTTATTCAGTAATTTGATTTTATATCTTGTGGGTACTACGCAACAGAAGAAATCAAATTTCGTCATTTACTTTTGAAATAATTGAGAAAATAAAATTACATGTTAATTTTGACGTAAAATCCAAGATGGCAGTCATTTCCATGGCAACCATGCATTGCGTAGAATGTTTTCTCATGTGAATGATCATTTCTTAACTTGTATCACATTATAATCACATTAATTACTTCATTTAAGTAGCATTTTTAAAAAAACTATCGAGCCCTCTTAAAAGCCCTGCCTTTTCTGCGTATAAAAATGGTATCAAAAAGTGGATATGTCCATTCTAGCGTGTGACCAATGGTCATTCAACGTTTGGCCTAGTCTACTGTCAACCAGGATTTGGCTCATCTGGCTGCTATATGCAGTCGCAGATCATCACTATTTGATGATATGTAGGCAAACAGTGCATCAACACTTGATTATGACCTCATTTAGCAAAATCATGAACTCCAGTGCCATGGATGGACAATGGATGACCACTATGAGGCAAAAAAAACCCCTGCTGATCATGCAGATTATCAGTAGCAGGCACTCTAGAATGAACTTCCACGTCCTATAAATAGTAAAATTTTCCTTTCTAAACTTTCTTTCTGCTATTTCAGAGCTTAGTTGTGGACTATATGTCACAGTAAAGGTCAAGAAACATAGTTTGGACAGGAAATGATATGGGGACCACATATAGGCCCCCAAGAACCCGGAAGTCACTCTATTGGAGCCCTTATAATTATGGAGGTTAGGGAACAAAATTCGAGAAAATTTATTCCCAAAAAGCCAGGAAGAGGCAATAAAAGACACAGAAGTTGTGAAGAGAGGGCTAGTATGTAAAAAAAGAGTGTTTTGTGGCCAAAAGCTGGATAAAAAACTCTCCATGTCAATTTTTCTGTGAAAAAAAAAATTTTAAACAGGTTTTTCTCAAAATCCTTTTTTTTTTTGTCAGTATTTTGCTATCTACTTTTTTGTTTCTGAAGCGATTCTAACCAAATGTGGCACACGTCATGTTCACAACAAAATTAAACACGTACATATGTGCGTCCCATTCTGTTGGTAAGTTTCAGAGAAAAATGGTTTTTAATATGAAAAAATGGCGAAATCTGAAATTTCGCTATATGACATTTTCAAAAATTTCTGGAAAATTTTCTATTGTATAAAAAGAGCTGAAAATATGTAACTTTTTAGATGTGTCAAACAATATGTTCACCAAGTTTTATCCAGCTGTATTAGAATTTGACAGACTAGATAGATTTTGAAGTTAGCCATTTTAGAGATGCCAAAATCCAAGATGGTGGCATTGCCATGGCAACAAGAACATTTAACAGCTTTATTTTTTATGTGTCTAGTCAGTCAACTGAGTAGTGTCTGGTCAGAGTGCAAACCACAAATGAAAACAGAGTAATCATGATTACTATCACATAATCAGAAATAGACCTTAAGTATTTTGCCATAGCTGAGTAGCTAGAAACTTCCCAAGAATTACGTATTTCCTGTCACTTTAATCTAATCCTTTTTGACACATGCCTGAGAACTCTATATATATATAAAAAAAAAAAAAAAAAAAAAAAAAAAAAAGTCAGATTTTGGGATATATCACAATTCCCATTTCCACAGCTTCACTAAAACACTGTGAAAGCAAATTAACCAATAACAACAAAGAAAATCTTGAGCGTACATGTATTATGTGGATAACTTCCGACTCTTGGGAAAAAATGAGAAAAAGGGAGATTCATTCCTTCATTATGCTGTTCTGAACCTTGTAACTCGTGCATGACAACTCTAAAGGCTGTTCAACTCAGAAAATGTGTTCACATCCACTGAGGACTAGAAACCAATACAACTATTCATTTCATGCTACTCCAATGTGTGAAGTTATAGTGTGATCAATGTGATTTGATGCCCATAAATGTTCACATTTATGAAATTCACATCGTAGACCAACATGGAAAATCAACCCAAAATCAATACAGAGCTAATCCATGTAACAATATATTTTTCAGTTTTTTCTCCTCTCACTATGCTTCACTGTAAATTGTATTTTCACCTTTCTTCTTCCAGCACAGTTTCAAGACATCTAAATTACTCCTATCAAAGGACAACTCAATGTATAATGTCACCTAAACCACATCCACAATGAATATTGCACAACCGAGAAATGGAATGAAACGTTTGAATGTCCATATTGAAATAAAATCCCGAATCTACCACAGAATTTGCCTGACAATGAAAATGTAAGAAAGAACAAATGAGCAAAGATACATGGAGCAAATTCAAAGCAAAAATTATATGGCACATCTCTTCACTTAAGCTTCCTACACTCACTTAAGGAGTACAAGTTTTTAATAGTAGGGTAATTCAAAGGTAATTCAAATTGGTTTGAGTGACAAAACCCCATATGACTGCTACAATTTTAAGTATCAAAGGAAAAACAAATGCACCTTATTGAAAAAAGAAAAAAGTTGCCTGTGTTTTTACGGCCAACCAAAAACCAAACGAGTTGCTTATATATACCATGAAATCTGCAGACTCGCCTCACATTTGTTCTGGACTACATTCATTTTGTACACACAACTAACAGTCATTCCTGTTGATGACCTTCGAGATCTCTCTTAAAAGTTTTAAAGATCATACATTCATCTTTTAAAACTACTCAATTTGAACCTGCACAGGGAAAAAAAAAATTCGTGGCTGGGGAAGGGGACTGTTAAATGAAACATTCTTACAATCTGTCTAGTCCCGACTCGTTCATATACATTAGGATATTCCATCACCGTTCTGGATACATCCGTTTTAAGTTTAATGCTGATAAAGACTCACCTCCATAGCCACTGCCATAGCCATAACTCTGGTCATATCCATTGTTCCATCCACCATAGCCACCGTAACCTCCATAGCCTCCACCGTAGCCGCCATAGTCACCACCATATCCATAGCCCTGATCATAACCTCCATAACCATAGCCTCCATAGCCTCCATAACCTCCCTGATTGTACATATATCCACCTTGGAATCCGCCTGGAAACAGAGTAAAAGTTTGAACCAAGTAAGTTGTTGCTCTATCTTCTTCAGTTATTTTCCAAACATGACCCTGTATTGAAACTTGAGATAGTAACAAGTTTCATGTCCGAATAATGACCGATATATGTCATCATATAACTCCCTGAGTGCAAGTAATATTTTCAAACTTACTCCCATGCAATTTTTCTTACATTCTAAGATAGCTGAAGTAACAGTTTCTGGGCGTTTCAATTTTACCCGCGACTCTTGTCAATTGGGAATCAAGAAGATTTGCATCAATATATACACAAAAAAATTACGGGCAGTGTGAATTGGCATTTACTAAGCATTTAAAAAAAAAATTATATAGGATAAATACCCCTTCCTCCACGACCCCCACGGCCAGCTGGTCCAAATCCACGTCCTCTTGGGCCACCTCGCATGTTGCCAGAAGCAGGAGGGGTAGCTTTCTTCACTTCAACCTTTTCAGAAATACAAACTCTAGTATTAATGTATGTGTAACTAAATTTCAGCTCCACAGACAGACTTGGGACAGCATTAAAAAATATTTCCCAAAAAAAAAAAAGGGGGACGGGGGGGGAGGGAGGAGAAAAAAAAAAATTCCTTTATAAACTGAAGAGGAAAGCTGGTCCTTTACAGTCTCATAAAACCTTGCAAACTGACACCATATTCAAAACACCAAATTGCTTTCAAAACAGCTTACAATATGAAGTACAAGCTGCAATACACAATTCTCAACTGGATTAGAAAAGTTTGCAAAGTTTTATGCTCACAATTTATTTATCAACATGCATTTGCTACTACTAACAAGTTTTCTGGAACAAAGATAGCACAAGATTAACAGGTTCTTCTTAATGCTGTAGAGCAATTCACCACTTTGACCATTTGTGATAAAATATTCCGCAAGTAAAGTCTGAAACCTGTAAAAAAAAAATTATATTTTAATTGGCAAGTAAAATTTATTTTCATGTATAGCTTAAAGGACCAACAGTGTTACGTTCACAAAAATTTGAGCTGTCCCAAGTCTCCATGTGAAATGCAAATTAAACAACAAAATTTAACATTAAAAATCTGGTGAATATTTTCAAATCTGGAAATCTCGCCATTTAGCTTGCGATCCATCATTTGGGCAAAACAAATTGAAACACGAGACCTGTTAGGTTATGAGAGAAAAAAATGCAATCCATTATATTAAAACCTGCATGTTAGCATTACAGTCTTAGAAGGGATAAATGTAAACTATGAAATCTTTGACGGTGGCATGTAATGATCTCGTTTACATTTATCTTTAGCATTGACCAACTTAGAGTTTATGGTACCTCACGGCCCACATCACTCCGAGCTCCTTTGTTCCATCAATTCCGTCTCCTGCAGGAAAGTGGAACAAAATCAGCTTCAGTTGTAGTTGCACGGCATACATGTTTGTAACAAGCTCTTTAGAATCATGCTTGACCATTATGTTCATAGAGAGCAGCCTGATTCATTGACTCCGATTTATTCGAATACAATTACCATGAACTTGATGGTATAATTACCAGCACTGGACTTCACAGCACAAGTTTTACTTGGTGTTTATTCGATTATCTGTTGGAAAAGAAAAGCTTGCAATTCTTTCCCAGGAAAAGGAAAAGATATACATACGTAAGTATAAAATATATACATGATACAGTATCACCTTTAGGGAGCTTGATTTTAAAATATGAATAAATAAATACAAAAATAATAATATATATAAAAAAAAAATTTGATTTCACAAAAATAAATAGAAATAATAATGAAAATGAATTTACAAATAAAGCCATTACCTCTTGTGTGCCAATTTTGTGAGCTGTCTGTTCCAAACACTTCTTCATGGCTTGCAACTTTTTGAACTCAACAAAACAAAAGGCTCGTCTTTGCTCCTTAGTTCTGTCAAAAGGAAATTCCAGCTTTTCAACCTAGTCAAAAAAAAAAAAAAAAAAAAGCAGGTGAATTTGGCTTTCAAGCCACATATATTTCAGAGTTGTCCAAGAGTAAAACAACCTAAGGTTCATCGGCCCCAAATACACAAAACTAGGCAGAGCTACATGTTTCTATGGCTTTCTAAAAAAATTCAAGGGAAACAAATTTTTTTCTGTATTCACAAGTCAACAGTTGAAAATGTTATGTTGGGGGGGGGGGGGGGGTCCTGAAATCTGGATTTTGCTCAA
>JBCEWB010000012.1:1095832-1112308 GCA_039654565.1 Peronia peronii | reverse complement strand
TTTTTGTTGTTGGGGAGGGGGGGTGTGGGTTGGGGGGGGGGGGGGGGGGGGGGGGGGAAGGGGGGGGGGGACATTCCATTAGAGATCGATATTCACTGATCAAATGTATCAGTGTTAGAAAGGAGATAGTCTTAAAAGAGACAGCGCGAAGTTGTCAAATTTTGTCATTTTTGAGCGCATGTATCCCTGTCCACTGAAGATATAGAAAACCCGTCTTTGATCCCCATCTCCCTTTTGATCCCCATGTTGCCGGTCATAAAAGGCGTATGCTCACGACAAATTAGGCTACTTCATCCTGAGAACTGGAATTCATGTCTTGGATTCTATTGCACTAATACCATCATGAATTACAAAACTCCCGCACATTCATCTAAGAAACCAATATAAATATCACCATGTAAAAAATACACCGATGTTTTTTGTAGTCCTAGCTCTCCTTCAACAAGCACATGTCTTGTCCAGTAACTATCAAATCATACAACAATCGGCACACTAATTTCCTAGCCCTTTCTAGTACCAACCCAAGGAGGAAAATATGCGTAAACTTGGATTATAATGTAATTATAGCAAATGAATTTAAGATCGATCTAAATGGTGGACTCTGGATTCGACTTAAGAATATTTAGAGCATTTTTTAAAAATCTGCTAAAAAACATTAGAAGCCATTGCGGGAACTGTTTGCACGAAGTTACGTAAAATCGGGATCATTCATGAACTGACATGAGGGGTGTACACCGATCAGTTCCAATGATGCGCTACATATCGGTCTTGTCATTTCAACCCCTTGAATTTGTCATGTCGTAAAAACTATGGGGAATAGATGGAAATGAAAAATTGGGCCCAACTCAACAAATGGAGTTGAGTTCAGCACTAATTTTGTTCCTTAAAACATAAGTAGTGACACGGGTGATGCAGATTTAAAGGAATATTATTTACATGTAATTTAGTTTGATACTCTTTTCAAAGTTATAACAAAAAATTAAAGGTAGCGTATTATGTCTAAATTTAAAAAAAGATTTCCCGGGGGGGGGGGGGGGGTCCTTTACAATACAGCGCTCTTGTCAATGGACTGCTGTAAATGGCACAATAATTGACTTTAACAGTAGCAGCCTAGGCATATGGTTTAGGATGAAAACATAGTGAGTCTGGTCCTAATTCGGGTATGATGTAATTAAAAGGGTGCATGTGGCAGATACGTCATCTGCTTTTGTTTCATCCACTGTGCTGTGCTGTCCTGTACAGCCATCAATAATTTCCGCGAATTCTAGATGACAAATTTTGATGCATTGCCATCTTTTCCAGAAGTGGTTGAGCGGCGTATTTCAATAAGAATTCTCTTGCACTTTAGACTTGTCCGTACACTGGGGCTTAAAAAAAAAAGAAAAGAAATAGCCATTTTAACCGTTATTTCTATAACCCAGTTCTCGAAAGCGAGAATCATCACTAAAATTTAACAAAGCAAGAGAAATACCGGTCAGGCAACAGAAGCATAATATAAGATTTCTAGTCAATATCAATTTCATCAAACACAGATCTTGAACTTGATATGGCTGCTGATGTATCTTTCTTGAAGTGAAGCGGGCAATTTAGATGCTACGAGCAGTGAGTGGTTCACGCCACTAATTTCTAAGAGTTTGTCGCTTTGTCAGTGGTGTAAAAGCCAAAAAACATAGGAAATTCGCGGGAAGGACTACTACTTTTGAAAAAAAAAAAGTGAATATTATTATGCTGGAATACTTGAGACCAAGGGGCACAATCTCGAGACAGGGTTCTTGATTTTTAGAATATAATAGATTGTTTCCCTTGTCTTGCGGTGTAGTGTATGGACCTTGCCACAGACGTTTTGCTGTTGGTACATGTATCTTTAATGAAGTGGGCGAGCGGAGGAAGAGTGTTTATACTATCCGTGGCGTTTTCTGTAAGTACATCTACTTAAATGGAGGTGCCTAGTTTGTGCGTAAAAATGGCGATTAGGAAGAGACAAAAATTAAGTTATGGTGGTGATGAAAGAAAATGGGCCTGAAAAAACTTAGATATTCGCCGATTTTCTGGACACATAATAAACAAATCACGAAAATCTGATGAAGAGTATCATTTAATGCCCAAACTGATGACTGATAAAACAAATTTCATTTGTTTGTTTTCTCCCAAACAAAGAGTGGATTTCTGGCTTCAGCATTCAATTAATTTATCGTCGTCCATTTTCACTGATAACAAAATTAGAAAAGTTCTGTTCCGAGTAATATACACATAAAAGAAAGTGTGCCAGTATGAACAAGGAGAGTACATTAATTGATGAAACAAAGGAATGACCGGTTGATACTCTTCTTTCGTCTGCATCCACGCTTGACTAAAGCGTGACCATCATTCGCCTTTCTCTGTACACTACGGCAGTCATAGATGTCCGTAACAATATAGTCACCCAGAGCATCGCAAGTTGAAACAAAGAATAAGAAGAGATGTTTGATTCTGCCCGATTTCTGTAGATATCTAACGAAGACGTAGATGCCAGTATAAATATAAACGCCTCCTTACAACAGCAAGTGGATGGCTTATGTTAAAATTAATCATTAGTCTTATTGCCTCGCTAGGCAATCAGTGACCTTTAACCAAAAAAAAAAAAGTTTTGGATGGAGCCATTGCTTCGGTCATCCTTTGTTCTAGAAATTGAAGAGAGAGAGAGAGAGAGAGAGGGGGGGGGAGAGAGAGAACGGCAGAAACAGAGAGAGATAAAAAAGAACTTTCGGAACATATTATAATCTCAATATGATTGTTTATAAGAACAAATGAATTGCATTATACATGTTTTGGGAAACATTATATGTTCGTGGGTGCAGAAGTGTGTGAATTATGATAGCGCTTAACTGTCCAATATGTCAGAATTAACTATAAATTATAGAGGGCGAAAAAAAGTAAAATGCTGCTCAGATTTTAAAAAAAAATGTTTTAGAATAGCCATCACTCGACCAGGGAGTATTCATTGTTATGTTTCTTGACTATCAGAGAAATATAACCTTTTTCAATTACTCACTTTCCTTTCCTCCCCCACACCCACTATCTTCACCCCCTTCCCCCTTCCCGCTCTTCTTTTCTCATCTTTTCATCTCTGACAATAGAAATCATACCAATCCTCTTAGCCTTATTACCAAAGGAGGCAGACCTGAAAAGGAGAGTCGAATGTCTTCATCCTGACCAAACGGCAGCTGTTTTTATCTGGGGCTGAATCTTCGGACAGGAAGTTCAGGATGACATAACAGGAACACACTGGTCTCTAAGGAGTTGACCGGCGCGTGCCGCAACTTTGAGCACAGGCTCGCACTAATCACCACTTCCGGCTTCCGTCCATGGTCGCACCCAATGGCAGGAACGCAGATAACTGGTCATTATTACAGGCTACTGGCTAATCTCTGATGCGATTATACCTGAGTGGGGGCCAATCATTAGACTTAGAGGAAGAAGACGCAAAGTGATAGGGGATTCGGGGAACGGAGTCAGTGAAGCTTTTGGTCATATTTGTGACCAAAGGTCATTGTGAAAGTGATAGGGTTGTCACAGTCGCTAGTGACATCATACAGTTCGTGTTATATTTTTCTCACCTAAATATGTCATAGTCTTCTGCTTTTCTGCTTATTTGTTTTAGTCAGTCTGTCAGCCTATCCACATATCTATCCGTTTTTTTCCATGTCATGTTTTCTCTCCTGCCGGAGCGTCTGTCTGTAATAACAGCCAAAGGGTTTTCGGTCAGCCTCGTCAAAATTCAATTTTTAGGCCTGAACTCTAAATACGTGAAAGGAGATTACTGTTGTACTGATGTTTGTATAACGATGGCTATTTTTGTTCAACAAAAGACAATTTAGGCATAAATGGCAATATTGCTCGAATTTGTTGCTATCCTAATGTATGTTATTTGTAAAGTCATTTAAATGTCGAGTTTAAAGGGTGAATCTTTATGTGAGAAAATCAGCATATCGATACTTTAAAGGTTAAAAAAAGCCGCAACTTTTGTCTCTCGGTGAATTTTAGTTAGTATGACTGATATTTTTCAGTAATGTTTCAGTTTTTTCTTTACACGACAATCTTAAACAATTTAACAAGAGGATTGGGGAAGACACTCCCTGCTATAGATAGATCTTTCCGGTAAGGAAACGAGATTCTCAAACGACTTTTGTTTTGAGAAGTAACGTGACTTTCCCATTGACATTTAATTATTTACTTTAGTTTACAAAAAGTGTCGAGCTGAAACATTTTGAAATTACCGGGATATCTTTACAGTTTCTATGAATTAAAAGGACTACTTTCCGTGAGCGATTGCGCCGCGTGCACTTTTTCTAGGAGTGAACACTACTTTTCCATGCTGTTTCCTCATTAGTACACGTTTGGGGAAGACTCTCTCGATTCTGTTTGGGTAAGAGCAATCATTCGGCTGCAACTGAAATGTCAGCTCCGGGGAGCTAAGAATAGAAACACTGATAAAGGTAGGAATTGAAACATCAGTCAAAATTCATAATTTAAAAAATAATAATAAAGTGGTGGTAGTGGTAATGTTATTTCAGGTGCTCCCGAAAAACTGTTACATGTATTGAACAATCTAGAATCAGAATTTTTTTAAATTTGTATGTACAATGTAGTATACCATAATGAGGCACATCAAAATGGGGACAAGAAATAGATTCTCTTGCCCTGGAAAAAAGATGCGATTTCAAAAATCACATTGATCTCTAATACAAGAGTACTGCAGTCACTCAACATGCCAGGTTATCCTCTTTCACTCAGTCAATGCTGGAACAAGCCAAGGAGCGAAGGTGGTCATAACTTTGTTCTCTCCTTCCCACAGTGATCCCCTCATCAATATCCGGCTTGCAGGAAAGCCTATCAGGCATGCACAGAGAAAGCGCGCTGTTATGAATAATAGCAGGCCGATAGCAAGCCGGCGCCAAGAATCACAGCTCAGTGCAAGGCGTCTATCATTGGTGCACTATACTGTCTTTCTTTGGTCTGCATGAGACAGGAAAGAATGCCCTTCAATTATACTGGTTTTTTTCATTTCCCCTGCTCTTTAATATATTATCTTTATCCTGTGCTATGTTGTTCTTGTTTCGTGTGTGTGTAGGTTTATTCGTTTATTTATTTATTTGTTTATTATTTATTTATTTATTTATCTATTTATTTACTTGTTTATTTAATCGTTCGTTCATTTGTACGTTCGTTTGTCCATTCATCCATTCATTAAAACTTTTTAAAAATTTATTTTTTCATTTCTAAGGTACATGATATATCATGATTATTGAAACTCGTACTGACAGCACAATTTAGTTCTATTCATCTAGATATACTGAACTTCGAGTACGTATGCATGTTTCCCAGACCGTGTATTTGTGTCGGTTTGCTTTTTGTTTGTTTGCTGTTGTTTTTTAATTGTTATATTGTTGTTCTTTTTCCCTCTCTGTCTGAGGGCATCATGGATAAAACTAAGAGCATGTAATAATACTTTTTCTGACATAATCTGCTTGAAAAAAGAAGAAGAGAAAGAAAAGGGAAACAGATATAACTAAACGAATAGAACAGAATGAGAAACAAATTACTTTGTACGGTTTCATATTTATTTAATTATCAAACCGATGGAAGCAAACCTTGCACTTTTTAGGATTCTCTGTAGCGCCCAATCGCCAGTTTGCATTCGCATGTAAATGAAGATCAGACAACCCTGAGGCAGCCAAATGGAAACTTGTAATTCACGCCCCTGTTAGTCTTTTCTAGAAAATCTTGACATTTTAAACCAAAATTGAGGGTCCACGCTGTGAGGGTCTCTCCTGGTCTCTCGTAGTGTATTCTCCTGCACTGCCCTCTCAACCCTCGGCACACAGTGCGGCTTCAGCCTCGTCACGGATTTTCACCATTAACCCTTGGGCTCTTCGCTCCTCTTTTGGCACGTGCCATCTGTCACGAGATAAGCAGGTTATTTATAGAATCTGCACCACAAAGTCTAGGCAATGTGGAAATAGTGACAGAGTTGGGAGAGCCATAGGAAAGAAGTGAATAAAAGTAGCATCTAGTAATAGTTGAAAATCTGCAGTGGTTTTCACATAATATCAAAAGGAGAAGTAAATAATTGGATTTAATTTTTTTTTCATATTCCAAAAAAGCACAAGTAATATATTAATATCTGTGTAGAATTTCGATGCTGAAACAACAGGGACAAAAAAAAAACAACAAAGACAAAACAAATAAACAAACAAACAAAAACAGAGATCGCCATGGTTTTAGAAATGAGATTTATCTGTTGTGTTGGTAGAAGCAGTATATTTTACTTTGTTTACCCTGCACAAGTTTAGCCTTAGATTTGTTGGTCACAGGAAAGAAGAAATTGCTTCTGCTATCATTTTCTCATGAGATTCAATAACCTCCAGAAAGTATCCTCACATTGGATAGTTAAGGGACCTTCTTATTTCCCTTTATAATTTATCAGGCAAGAGCTGCTTCCCTTAGAGAAATGTCTATTATATGATTATTGTGACTATTTATGTTAATCATCAACGTAGGTCCCGTCAAAGATAATAAGTTATCACATGTGATGTCCATGTCTATGTCCATGTTCTGAAATGATGTAATATTGATGGTCAGTATTATTATGATGATGTTTGTGGTCGATTCATTTCTCTGTCCGCTTTGAGTTTCTGCGTGGTCACTCTGTGATTGGTGAATGCTCGATGATTCACAGCATATGAGACACAACAGGATGTAAATGGTCAGATAAATGACAAACTGATGAAGTTTTCTCATTCAGTGCTTTACTTTTCGATTATATATTTATCAAATTGGCGCTGTATTTGTTTTCAAAGCGTCATCAGTATTTAATTCTGCTTATAACCAGCTTTATTTGTTTGAGTTATTTTAATGCCATTGCTATTTGTTTTCTCTTGTATTTATAAGTTCAAGTTTTACGGAATCACTATTTGATGAAAAGATAGGCAGCTGTGCTGATAAGCAAAGGCAGTATATAAAAACATAGTTTTGGAAAGAAGGAGGGGAGAAGGGGGAAGGAGGGTCGGAAATTGAAAAGTAGCAGATAGGCCTACACATCTTCGTCATTATATTGACTATAATCGATCTTTCTCACACAGTATCTATCAGCGTTTGCAAAGCTTTTCCATCTGCCTGCGTGCCCTGTAGAAAGGCCTCGGCATAAATGAGAGACTGTGTATCCTTACTTTTGACACTTGTAACATGACAAGATACTGTCTGCCAATGTCCCTTGTAGACGCCTGGCTCTTTCTAGCCTCATGGACCAAAAATTCTGAAAACGTGCCTAAAACAAGTGCAGTGTTTATCTTGTCATACGTGTTCCGTGTACGTAAACTTACGGGGCCAATTTATCCGTGCGTATAGCAGTCCTGCCATGGGTCCAGCAACAAAAGGCGTAATGCCGTACAAGAATTTGGTACACGCGTCCCGTCGTGTGCGGGGACCCGGCTGTAAGCGTGCCATTACTTGGCCAGTCAGCCTGCCATGTACAGATCGGCTTGGACACCCTTGTAACTTACACCAAAGCTTTGCCTGGAATGTCCATGTCCCAAAATTGGCATGGTAGTCATTGCACGTTCAAAAGAAAAAAAAAAAGGAGAAAAAATAATGTGGATATTTCTTTTTATATGCCCTTAGGAGATGTATTAGAATGTATTCTCGTTTAGCTTTGCGAAACTCAACAAAGAAAGAGGTAAAGAAAGAAGGAAGAAAGGAAGAAAGAAAAACAGAAAGAAAAAAACAGACAGAAAGAAAGAAGGGAAGAAAGGCAGAAAACAACAGAACTAAGTATTAACAACAAAGGAAGAAGGATACTGATATTTTATATACAGATATGGAGAGAGAGAGAGAGAGAGAGAGAGAGAGAGAGAGATACACCTATTGAGCTCTGAAAACACATTGAATATAAAATGGCCAAGATTTTTTATGTTGCATTCACAGTCACGAATTTCTACAAATGACCCAAGAATATTTTCGTGTTGACACGACTAATCCAGCATGTTCGTAACCCAAGATTTATGAGTTTGAGCAGAGCTAAATCATTAATAAAGTTTTACTAATACAGAGCCAAAGAATGCCATATTTTGTTCTGTAATCTGGAGGTATAGCTCTGGAACGGTATAACTATTAAATAATATTTAATATTATTCCTTGTGTGGAACCGATGGACATGGTTTTTACAGAATTTTGATTTGATTTGATTTAATTTAATTTCCTTTTTTTTTCTCTTATCTTATATATATTCAGGTTGAATTTCTTTGTTTTTTTTGTTGTTGTTTTTTTTTTCAGTTTAATTTTTTTCCATGTTTTATTATTTTGTTTATGTTATTTTATTTTACTTTAGTCATGTTATCAACATGCATGAAAAGGTGAAAAAGCAATTCAAAACTCTCCTATTCCTCTCCTTTGTTGCCTCGTCCCAAGTCCTGTGTTGTAAATCAGACACTAAACAGGTCCGACCAACTTGGGCCTCTTGAGAAAGGGTCATTTTATCTACTTTTCTGCGATAGAGAACGATGAGATAGATCAGTTTAGCCCAGCAGACTGCCGCTCTAAGTGAGCCTTGTTAGCTGTCACTCACCAGCACGTGGCTATGACAGGCAAGGTTACAGCGGCTCAGCAAGGTAAGGCGCTTCTGTACAATGGAGGGTTGTACAGCATGAAGGACTGACCCTCACTCGCTCTCCTAGTCGTATACTATTGTTGTAGTTGTCGTCATTATTATCAGTGTAAACTGTCGGTGTTGTCGTTTCTTTTATGTCTTCCTTTTTACTCCTCCTTTTTTCTTCTCCCTCTCTCTTTTCCCCCTCGTATTCATCTTATTATTACTATTATTTAAATGTATAGCATGCAATAAAAATTCCAGGCAATCTACAAACAATCGTTTTTATTTAGTTTTGCTTTTTGTTTTGTTTTGTTTCGTTTAGTTAGTTTGTATTCTTCTGGTGAAACAGATCGTGTTTAAGTATAGTTTCATTACGTCTTAAGATCTCTAGCTAGCAAAATGGCGACATGAACGTGTCCTTTGTCTGTCATTGTATTTGTCTGTGAAGTGACAACTATTACATGCAAGTAGAGGTGGTGAATAATGTGAAAATTGTCTACTTGTATAGACATGACCGTCATCTGATAGAAAAGTTTGTGGATGCTTGGTGAGTGCCCGAACTGAATCTAATGCAATGAGTTCCAGCAGTTAGCCTTTGACAATAGTCGTACATAATGAGATTAGCTGCTGAGTTCGGGTGGAAAATTAGTGGCACAGCCAACTAACCTAATCAGTGTCACAGGGTCACTGGCTTATGCTTTGTAACTTCTGGACAGTGTTGTGACACTTCGGCATAGGAATCTCTACAGCTATGCTAAAATTGTTTGTATGTGTCCGTGTGCACATGTGTGTATGTGTGTATGTGATGTATTTGCATTTGTGTTATTTGAGCCAGAACAGTGATGTGTGTATGTCCTTGTATCTATCCATTCAACTTTTTACTTTATGCGCTTTTCTCCCCCATCTGCCCTCTATATTTTGTATTACTTGTATCCCGATCTAAACCTTAAAAGATAGCTATATTTATAGAAATGCCTTGTCGTCCACATTTCTAAGGAAACTAAGGCTTCTAAATATTTATTTGCCATTGTAATTATTTGTAAATGAGATACTAAGATTCAGGATTTTACTTAACCTTACCTCTTTCCTCACTGGTGTAGAAGGATAAGCTGAAACACACACTCACACACACACACTAACACATACATACGGTATTTGGCTGCATGAACTTCCGGGCCAAAAGTTTATTCTCTCTCGCTCATCGACCAATGAAAATAGGCCTACATATAAAAGCCAACAATATCTTTGGAAACTTTGTGAGCACTTTCTATATCTCAATGGGTTTCTGTTTTTATATTTGTGTGACTCAGGTTTGTATACCAGATTTAAAAACAACAAACAACAACAACAACAATAAACAAACAAAGAAAACCATACATATTAACGAATAGTTGTATACTTTTGCGCATGTCTTAATGAGGAGATGAGAAGGTCAGATTGACATTGGTTACTATTTGATATGTGAACAGAAGATTAATAAAAGAATCATGATAGAAATTGGATAGACAAGAATTAGAGACGGGTATAAACACAAATCTCCAGACAGATAGACAAACAAAGACAGCCAAAAACACATCAATGGAGAGAGCTAGAGAGGAATGACAATGGGATACATGGAGACAACGGTTAGGGAGGACTTGGGCAATTTGTTCCTGGTTCACTTGTCGTCTTAGTGTCGCCCGGGAGAGATATGATATCTTTGAGAGATACTTGCTACATTCTCCATTCCTCTGCTCCCCGGTGTCCAGGGCGGGGCTAGCGGGCAGATGATGAAGTCTGCCATAGAATAGACCCAATTAAGTCATCAACGTGATGTTATCAATTCCGTGTCAGGCTCTTCCTCACTCCCGATAACCCAGCCCAGTGGGTCTTTTCTCCTTAGACAGGCAGGGTTAGGGTTACTTCTAAGTTCTAGAGCTGGTAACACTAAATCCATAATTCACCAATTATCCAGTCATACCTGACGCCCAGCGTCCCTGCCTCCCACGTCTTGTCCAGCAAGCATGAAAATGACTTTTCTAACTCAGTTGCGATTCTCTTCACCAGCGAGAAGGCTCTAAATCGCCATGATACATTTGTCACCTACTACCACTCCGCATTCTCTCCGCCCGTAGTGTCCAGGCTCAGACTGTGAAATGGTTAGAGATCTCAAGCTTTATTTACTGCCATTTCGCGGATAAATCATAATAGAGCATGCACTGGAAGTGGGCGATTGTTGCTATCCAGTTATTGTAGGTGGACTGGCTATTTGTAGGCATTGATCCATGAAACTGGAGTCCAGCCAGGGGATAGGTCCCGCCCTGGGCATCCGCCATAAGATCAACATTAATCTGTACTGAATAGGAAATCATTAACGTGCCCAGACTAATGGAGACGTTGACAGTAATGTCATTGTGACCTACGGGTTTTGGTCGAATCATCTGTTGGCCAAGCTACGAGACATAAATTTCCTCGACGGGACGCTTTAAGTTGGCACGCTTCGTCAAGAATTTTTCTTTTTTTTAAAGGAGGTGGAGGGGAAGGGAGGGGGCAGATGACTAAGTAGAGGCTTATCATCTCCCTGGCTGATTAGTTAGAGATTTGGACAATTTGCTCTGCTAGGATTTCCATCTTATTTGTAAGAGCTCTGAGAAATAGTGACATTGTTATCGCTGATTTATCCAGGTTTTATAAACGCTACTGGCGAGAACAGTGAAAATCATGACATAACAGTGGAGCACTGTTTTTGATGATGATAATGTTGATAAAGCTATTGTTACGTACACGCTCTGTTGCTGCGAAACACACGCCTGGTCTATTATATTTCAGGAATTCTAACTCATACAAGCTACAGTGGTCAAAACCGTATCTTTGAAACGGGCGCTAAGACGTCTTGGCCAAGACTAATGACTAGTTTGAGGTGTCTGGACTGGTTTTCCTTTGTTTTCTCCAGTCTCTCGACAAAGCCAACAATTCTGATTTGTCTTTATTATTAAAATTATTATTATTATTTTATAAAATGTCTTAAAATATTAGATCACCGTCTATTAGCAGCTAATCAGACACATCAAAAGAAACAAATAACAATACATGTATATAGAACTCGATGCAGTAGAAATTTAATCCCTCAGTCAAATTTTCGAATCTACTTGGCTCTTCTTCAGGGCAAAAAAGAAAACATAAAATGTAAATTGGGTATTGCTGTACCGTTAATTAAATGTTAATGTATTATCATTATTACAACTATTATTATTGTTGTTATTATTGTTGCTTTTATTATATTATTATCATTATTATTATTATTGTTATCATTGTTATTATTGGAAGTTGATTTTACAGGATTGAAGAGAGCAATTTCATGTTATTTTTTGTTGTTGTTGTTTGTTTTGTTTTGTTTTTAAAAAAAGGCAAATAGACAAAGTGATCATGTACTGGGAACAAAGAATGTCACACAAAACATTTGCATAATTTTAAAATGTACAGATTACATTATCTGTGGTAAAGTAGTAGTTTGCTCAGTATATTGAAATCCAGATGGGGTTATGCCCAGTGAAATAACGGGTATAAATCTTAAAAGAAACGAGAGAGTTCGGAAAAGATCTGAAACATTATTAACAAGGGTCATGTCTTAAGATTGTTACCATTTCCAAGTTACGAGTGAAAATTCAACAAATTCACCAAATAAAGTCTTCTAATTAACTTAATAACAGGGTTTTGAAATGCAGCTTAAACGAGTTCAGTGTTGGATGAGGGCTAAATGTAAAGGTGGAAGTCGTTGAGAAGTTTATACAAATCCAAAAGTATTTTGTGGACATTCTTATATTCTCTGCCTTGGGCTGTCCCCTCTTTCAACTGATATTGTTATGGCTATGAAGAGTTTGTGTAGCGAGGGGACACTTAAAGACTTGGCTCTCCTCCTGCCCAGATCTCTCTGTAATGACCCGCAGCCGCCGCGAGCTGATACGATGGAAGGGTTTTCAAGTACCGACCATCCGACAGCCCCATAAACCGGGGACAAAGGAGGCTCTCACAAACAAAAAAAATCAGCTCAGTTTCGGCTATTTTGATAATAATGTTGATGACTTCCTTTCTACACGGACAACAATAGCGCCATCTCTTTCATACCTCCCTCATCCGGTCTTTTTAGTAAAAGATATTTTAAAGAGGAAAAGAAGTGACTGAGCTTCTAAAATGGAGTTTTGAAACTGTTTCGAAATGTCACTTTCAGTGTATGAGGAAGATTGCCTTACAAACTATGACAAATATATTGGCCTACCTTCTCATCAAGACATATAAGGATGTATAAATTACAGTGAAGAAACAAAATAAATAGATAAGTAAAAATAACGAGCCCATAAAGCATCACAACAGACGAAATGGAAAGAAGTAAGACCCAATATTCGGTGTGCTGAAGAAGAGATAATTAATATCCATTGCTTCGATACTTCTGTGACTGAAAAGTGAAATCTGAAGAATACGATTACTTGTAATATAGTGATCTTATCTTCTCTCCTGAGAATGTCTCCATTAACATTTCCAGTACATATGCCTTTGCCAAACAAGATATGTGAGACTTATAATTGTCATCTTGTCTTTGAACTGTCCCTAAATTTCCTGAAAAAATCTTTACCAGAAGAATATTATTTCAAGACAGAGCATTGATGTTTCTCTATCCACATTTAGAAATGGCCGTTGGATAGTCCAATGTTTGTCTATTCCCCATATAGAAAAGATTAATATTTGTCATAATTATGGGTCTTCACCTATGTTCCTAGTCAAATCAGACACGTGATATTTCCGTCAATTTAGATTTTATCTGTGTGTCATAGAATTATTTCATAGATAGTCATTTAGACAATGATCAACCTCACTTGCACTTTTTAAGCTGGAACTCTGGTATATGATGTTGATGTTTGGTATCATATTGATACTAAATAGTTGAACTGCTTTCTTTTTTTCATTTTATTTTTTCAATCTGCCTTTCATTCTCCTATCTTTTGCACTTTTTATTCGTCAATCTCCACATCGCTATTATGTTTCCAGAATACACGAAAATAATATCTGTCACTCTTGGCTAAGACCTAGACAAGATCATACGGTATTTCCGTATAAAACTTTCCAGTGACTGCTTTCACGGCTTTTACAGCTATAACCTTCTCCACCTGACCAGCGCATCCAAAAATCCTTGATGTTTACACCAGTCTATTTGTTCAGAATCCGCCTTATTTGAAGACAGAAATAACAAGCTTTATTAAAAGTAGAACTTGGACGGGGACAGGAAATGGAAGAATAAGAGTAAATCCGAGCCGGGGACAGTGGAAGGGCGAAGGGATTTCTACCATTGTAATCATTAAAAGATGCATTTAGGCACACACAGAACCTGCAGTTGAACCCGCTCCCCTGTGCTCTCTAATAATTCCTTGAACTCTAATCACCCCGTCTCTTTCTCGCCTTTATTTAGACTGAAAGGAGCGAAGAAAACCCTTGCCCCCCGGGGGTACTTCTCTCCTCGGACTGAGGGGTAAAGTCAACAGGCCCCCCTGTACCTAGTACTGTGGTCAGTCGGAGATTTATGCTGACCTTGCTCATTAGCTGTGCTCTCCTGTCCAGTCCGCAAGTCTTCCTAAAGCTGCAGTGACCTGTGGATTAAGTTCAACGGATATTAATAGTTTTGGGTTCAAATGCAACGCTACACTTACCGTTGAACTACGAGTATTTCCGTGCATTACTTTTCTCGCTAATCTTTTGTTATCTTTCTTTTATAAAAATCTACATTATGAATGTATATGTTGTATCTCTTTTTGTCACATTTAGATCTTTCTGTCCTCACGCTATCGTTCTCGTCATTAGCACAGGTCCGGTTTCAATGTATTCATTTAAAAAGAAGGAAATCACTTAGTAAACTATAAACTTGGTTAAGATGTGAAAAATGAAAACAAAATCTTCCGTTCTGTTCTCTGAACAATTTTGGCCATTGTTTCGTGTACGATATCTGAGAAAGTGATCTGGAAATCGTTGAAATCCATCCAATCTTTCTTTGTCTATTGTGCTTTATTGTACGAGTTTCAGATCTGATACAATCAAATTAGCAATGACATTTATTTCGGCTTTTATTGTTATTGTTGATATTGTTGTTGTTGTTGCTGTTGTTGTTGTTGTTGTTGTTGATAATATTATTATTATTATTGTTGTTATTGTATCTACTTTTTAAAAAAAATTATATAGCCTTGCAATTGGTGTCACTCTTATCATTCATTGTATATATCTCATGGTTGATGAACCTGGAAATCGCTCAAGTAATGAAGAAAATGTCTGAGAAGGGTTAACAGAGTTGAAATCGTTATTTAAAACAACGCCAATAAAACTGTTTGCTGTTTTCACAAGGGCAAAAAAAATTTGACTGAAAAACATAGGAACAGTAAAACTGTCTCAAAGAGTCTCTGTTGTTGTATATGACAATAGCAGTCCATCGCCGTTTGTTCACTGATGTCTTATTTATTTGATGTGCACATCGAGCCAGATGGCGACTACTTCCGGTAGCCATTGAGGCCCAGTGGGCATATAGGACATGGAAGGAAATGTGGATAGTTGCTCTGCATTTTGCTAAGCATGCTCATTAATATGCATCAGTTTATGGATGGAGAAAACAGTATGGAAAATTGTCACAAAATAAAATGAAACATATAGATGGAATTCCTGTTGGAAATCTGGCACAGAATAGCCTATTCTTTTTGTTAAAACTAATGTGTCAGCCTCATCGGACAAATAGAAATGTTGAACTGATTTGTGCCGCACGGGAAAACTGAAAAAGGAAACTGGATAAAAAGGCAACTTAAGAACTGAAGGTAGCTGTTTTCATTTCAATGAAGTTGGATACTTTGACAATCTTATTTTTATTTTCTGTAATATAATTTTTTACTGTACCATTACCATAATTTACTGTTGATGGTGATTTTACATATTTTGATGTTGTTGTAGCTCCGACTGTTCTGAGACTTTCGATCATCCATAATTCCTAGTCATTACTTTCGTTACATTTGTCTTATTCTTCTATTCCCTTCTTATAGCTTGGTATTTAAAAGTTAGGCTATTTAAGCAACATGACGTGTTTTCATAGCATTTGGATATAAAAATAATAAAGATGATTCTTACACAATGCAGCCTTTCTAAGGCAATGCTGGATAGATTCATCTGGTATAAAAGCTATCTGTTGATGATTTTGCATGTTCAGTGAGACTGACCTCAAAAATAATAACATAAAAAAAGGAGCACACATTCTATATCTGATCATAAAAAGTAGTTATATTAAAGGCAATAACCAACTTTTCATAACAATAAATATTCATCACCGCCTGAAACTCAGTCAACGCAAGGAGGTTCATGGATTCTGGCCGGAGAGCCTACATGTCTGAAAAAGATATTGGGGTTTTAACTGTTTACCTTATGTAAGTCTTGTAAGTCTCTAAAAACTGTGATGCGATAACATCTAATAGTATAAAATCGGTACTTTAAAAAATCATAAAGACGTAGAAATAATATATTTATATAGACATACTGGCAGCAAATCTTACCTACATTTTATCAGCTTGCTCAGTCACGAAGATTTTTGGAACAGAGAGCTTGCCATGTGGAAAAGTGTAGCATATACATGTATTTTTTCATCTTCATGTGAAAAGGAGTATGACTAATACAACATCATTACTCATATCAGTATTGCAAACATCTATACTGCGCAATCTTGATATCGTTCGGGATCTGGGACCTTTTGTGCAGCTCTTGTTTATGTTATGGCTCTTACATTTTGTCCCCTTCTGATAAAGTATCTAAAGCATAGCATGTGTAGAAAATCTAATTTAAAGGAAAGACCCTCC
>JBCEWB010000012.1:1075495-1089542 GCA_039654565.1 Peronia peronii | reverse complement strand
CCCCCCCCCCCCCCCCCCCCCCCCCCCCCCCCCCCCCCCCCCCCCCCCCCCCCCCCCCCCCCCCCCCCCACACCACCCCTTTCACTGATTCAAAAAGATAGCCAGGCAAAATGCTTGAATTTTTTGTAGCCTGAATTGTCCTCCAGAAATATTGGACAGGAAGGCCGTTTCGACTTGGCTCAAAAAGGAAGATGGTAATTAAAATGGTCTTGGCTGAAATTTGAAAACGTAGTGGCCGTGTGTAAGAGATGTCCACAAGCACGCGTGAGGCAACTTCAAATTTAGAGAAATTAATTCAAGTGTCAGAAGTGGCGAGTGCCCTTGTCCAAGAAAAGCCATTGACATCCCTAGCCAGCTTCTGGCCCCCGTAACAAAACTGAGAAGAAAAAAAAAACAAATAAAATCTTTTTGTGTGAGGAAAGGGGCTTCTACTTTGATTTTGACATAGCGTCTTGAAGTAGAAACAAAGTCAAGGTTCAAGATGTGATGTGACATTGTCAACATTGGCCGGTCGGATTTTCATTGTCTTTCCTGCACTGACCTAAAAGTCACCAGTGTCTCCGTCTCACGGAGTTCTAAGGCCAGTTCTCTCCTAGAGTCATCACTGATGTTGGTCACGAGCCGTCATAGCTAATGCTACTGAGCAGGTGTCTCGAGCCTTGACGTAATGCGGCCATTGGTGGACTCGGACTGGAACTTAGAGGGCGTGTGGCCTGACACTATCGTTTACACTTCCATGGTCCTCGCTGACACGCGCTAAGGAGTGAGCCCGTGGTGAACAACCATTCTTATCTCTAGCTCACTCACTTCAGGCTTAACATTTAATAGTCCATCCAGTCCGTGGCCCACGTGCTGACTTCTTTCTCGTGTAAATACTGCTGAATGCTGAAGCCACTCACAGTCACGAGCCGGTGACGAACATTAGTATTTCAAATTATCGTTTCACACAATAACTCATCAGTAGTTTTGTTCATCGGAAGGAGATTAGCGCTCGAATTTCGTATTTCTCACATTGTCCACACGTGGCGGCCGAGCAATTCAGATATTTGTCACAGTGTCAGTCAGTCCAACTGTCACAGAGATTTGTGTGCCAAGATTAATTATTGTAGTACTGGGAGTTTGACTACTTTCTTTTAAAATTGTGACAGACCTTTCACAGGTTTTTACATTTTTTATAGTAGTTAAAATGAAGAATGTGAAGGTTCACACCTTTTATAACCAGTGGCTTATTACTCTGTCTCTATGTTTTAGAAAACTCCGGAATAAATTTTACACAGTGAATCTATATTCCCTTAAATAATCATAAGAATACAACACAAATCATACCAGAGGACACAGGTCTATGTGTCCCTTGCCACAATTTCTATAAAATTTGTGAATAAACTGTAAGAAGAATTGAAAACAAATGAATTATTCAATAAAAAAAAATGTATATTTGCTCCAAATGGAGACATACATATGACATTTTATTCAAGTATTACAAAAATTGAGATATTAATATTTATATTCAGACAATTTTCTTTTTGTTCCTAATTAGACTCTAGAGTGCCAGTGGAAATTCAAGGCTATATCAAGAAACAGGATTGCACTAAATACAACAAGAAAATCAAATACGTACAGCTCGATTTTAAAGGGTGCAGAAGGATACTATGTCTTTGGCTAATGTTATGAAAGGCAAAGGAAGACAAAAGAACTGTATTAAATCAATTATACAAATCTAATCATGTCAACAACTTTTGCAAACCTGTTTTCTACCCTACAGCATGAAATCTCAGCGTTGCTTTATTCGCTACATTTTACTGAGCAAGTGTGTTGGCGGATATGTTTCAATTGTCTTGTGGGGAGGACTCAATCCTCTGCATATCACCTTTACCTCCAAGAACAATTATAGATGTGGTCTACAATCCTGAAGACTGTCAGTGCATTAACGCGAAAGCCAGACACTATTTGATCAGCTCACTTGATACGCCTGTTCAAATAGTCCCATGATACCGGACAAATTTCAATAAGCTTCGCTCACGTTCCGTTTTGTACTTAGCTCGCATCGTCCCATGTCATGAATTGGACTGCTGGCTCGCGCCTATGAAAGATCCATTGAGTCCTTTGAACTGGCCATATTAATGTGGCTGTTGACAAGTGTGCTGACCTATTGGACGCATGATATCCACTTCAGACCTTCTGCGGACAATGGGAGAACCGCCCTCCAAACCAGTTCTGCTTTAGCTGTGAGAGCGATAGAAGGATAGACATGATCCGAGTCGTAGAAATTATAAACACAATGGTAGCTTTTTCCTCCCTATCTCAGTGCTGAACGAGATAAATGAGAAGGCGTGTTTCTTGGGCTGTGGAGAAGGGAAGCCGATTCAGCATCCGAGTGCAAATAAGATGTGGATTTCTTTTGTCCACTCTCCTCCGCCTCCCCGCCTCTCTGGCAGGTTTTCTTGTCTTAGCTATCGCCATGCCAAACAGTTAAGACAAGCGAAAGTGCTTGAGCAGTTCCCACACAATACCATCGCTCTTTCCTTGCCATCTGTCATGCAGACTAAGAGCCGAAAAAAAAAAAAAAAGAAGAAAAAGAAGAAGAAAGTTTGTCTTCCTCCAAATAACAAAAAGTAGAGTATTTCATTTCTGGAGAGGATGGAAAATTCTGAGACTAAGGATGGTGATATCTGGAGAGTAACCAGACACTAATGTCTAATTGAGCTAACAAAACAGACAAACAACATACCATAATTAGCATGTCTCGCTTCTCCAAATGACAGCAGGAATTAATACTATAGCCTTTCACTGCAAGGGTTTTCTTGGTCTGGCCCCTCACTGGTTGAAATCAATAACAGGAGAAAAAAAGGGAGTCAATAGATTACATTGTCAGCCTTGGTTTGGTTCCTCTGTTGTCTTAAATCAATAACAGGGAAAGAGAAGAAGGCAGGAGATAACATTTGTTAGATCTGCAGTTTTAAAGAGCTGTCTGTCCTTAGATATTTGAAACAGGCTCAGCTGCAGTCTAAGTCCTGAGTTAAAAGTCACTGTCATGATGTATAGCAAAATGGTTCACAAATAAACATCGTAGTAGAATCCAGCCGTATTTTAAGTCTTTGTTTGCCAGAACTATGGCAAACTTTTAGACGTTTGAAGCTCTAACTGTATTATAGTCCTATTTCTCTTTAAATTGGAACAGCTAACAAAGAATATTAGCAGCAAAAAATGACATAGCAAAGAACATTCCCTTATCGTATAGCTACGGGACATTGGGAGGGAGTAGGGATTGAGATGAACGAAATCGTCGATATCTAAATAGGTGCTGTGCTGTAGATGTTCCCAGTGTATTCTTCTACATAACGTCTTCGCCGATTACACAACTTAGTGAACTAATGCTTTCAATTACGCGTTGTTGAGCGTGAATGATTCTTTCATGGTTGGCTAGTAACCGTTCCATTTTATCGTAGATTTCACCATTGGTGTTGATCGGTGCATTTTTAAAGCTAGTTTCACTTTTTTTTTTTTTCAAAGAAAAATCTGTAATCAGATGATCAAAGAGATAGATGGGGCGAAGTCTGTCAGGTAGATTAAAGATATTAATACAATAGATATTTTCATGGATGAATAAGAGAATTAAATTTTAGTTCCTAAAACAAATAAGATAAGAACTTCCTTTTTAAAGTTTTTGTTTTACTAAATCTGAGTGATTCTGGTAAGGCTGGATAAGAATGGAAAAGGCAGGAATTTATAAATGTGTGCTGATCAGATTCAACTAAATACCATCCGGGCACTTGATACTAAAACATGGACATTATGTGTTACCTCACTGTGATAAAGTTTGACTAGACCCATTAGTGAAGCCATTTCTTAACCTGCCTATCTCAGGGCGCAAAATGTCCGGTGTTTTCAGTTAAAATGCATACAAGGTTATTCCATATTTCCTTTTCTTCTGTTACGTTGTCGTTAGGGACTGTGCACTAGCTAACCCTACTGTGATGAATGAACTGTTGCCCACGTAACATGTTCCGGGTTGTCAAAAAAAGAAAAGAAAAGGAAAAGGAGTCGAATCTCTGTCACTTTGTTAAACCAACAGAGCGTTCACTATCACTACGCGAGCACTGACAGAAGCAGAGCGAGTCTATTATTATGTACAGCATTAAGTCATATGATGCTGAAAAGTCTCCAAGACTGAAAAGCGTGTGCGCGCAATTTCAGAATTATCATTTTTTGGAAATTTAATTTCAGTTAAATTGAAATCCCTAGAGGAAGCCCATTAAACACAAACCGTGTGAGGTTGATTTTTTTTTTCCGCGGGGTGGGGGGGGGGGGAAGGGTGGAGAAAAGGCTGCTAAAAAATATCACAAACTGATTAAATTTTTATACGAGACTAGGTAATCACTCAAGCACCTGCGGGGCAAGCGCATTGGTCTCTTCCACCTCTGAAACATTTCAAAATGAGGTCACGAAAGCTCGTAAGCTCATGATACAGAGCACAAAACTTCAACCCATTCTCAAACTCATATCCACGACATTTATCTATTGTTCCCCGTCAATTGTCAATTCAGACTTTTAAGCTTTGTGCAATTCGATGTATCCATCACACCATAATAAATTGCTGCCACAGCTCATCTGTGCTGAAACAAGAGAAACATAATTATCAAAATTCGTGTCAACAGTAACAGTGAAATATTGACCTTTTCTTCGTATAATGATAGTAATTATTTTACAATTTCTGCGAAATGATTTCAACAAATAGAAAAAAATGAATTTGTAGTCTTGTGAGGCTACTTGCCACCTTCAGTCCAGATGATAGCTGGAATGCAACCGAAAGAATTACAAAGATCTCGCACCTTTCTCTAACACTTGTTCCATTTTTCACGCCTGATTTAACGATAATTTCAGTATGCCTTAAATTGAAAGCCTTTATAGTTATGACAGGACTGCTCAGGTGAATGATTCATTGCGACATTTGTGATTCATAATGCTACCATGCACAAATTTCAATTTCTAGTAGCGTGTGCTTACATAAACTACATTCTCAGAAACGTGTATCAATGCAATTTAAAACACGATGCCCCAGCTCATGTAATATTTGAAAGGATTTTTTAAAAAAATAAAAATAAATTTCCAAGTTGAGCTGTTCGATTTTGAGTGTATAGTGCGTAACGAAATTTTATGGCCAATTGTTGACAGCGCTGAATATTGTGCCAGTACATTGGACCAAACCAGCAACTCATAAACGTCATCCAGGAATTACTTTTAGCACCTTTCTGATCACATGTTTTATTTAGTCTGAATTAGTAAGCCAACATTATCAAGCGCCTCAAAGGAAGTTCTTCCCAAAGTTGTTATGACATTGGAAACTGACGACTTTGCTTGTGTGTCCTCAGGTAATATCACTTTCCATTAATCTCAACCGCCGCCCTTCCTATTAAAGCCAACCACAGCTCTTATTCAGCCGTTTTCAACTGGGTGATTTGAAGAGGTCATATGCCCACACATTTCTTTCAATATCCATCCTGACATAACGCGTAACTATGGCTCTGAAAAGTAGAGTAGTTTTCGCCTAGTGATACCCTGCACGATGGCATTGTCCCTTCACGTGTTTCGTCGGACGCGCAGTAATCATGTTTCTATCAAATGACGAAACTTATGGATACCCAACAATGTCCCTCAGACCTCATAAATGTCATGCGCAATTCATCAGCAAAACTAAGGTTACGATCACATGGCCGTATCCACGAGGCTGTTATTATAACACTCATGTGGCAGTAGGTAATCAAGTGAAAGGAGATAGTTATGCAGATTCTTTTGGTCGTGTGCACCTCCTCATCAAGGCAACAATCTCACCTCTAAGTGTCACAATCACGCGTGAGTAGTAGAAACAAAGGCGCGTCCCGTCTTCAAAATACCCATCTAAGCGGGATAAATTGAGTCTCACATAACCGCCCTCGCCTGTGTGCATTTTTCTGCTGATTGAGATTGGCTGCCCGAACACACGTGACAGGGCTTAGGGCAAGGATACCCCGTAGTGACGATAATGGGCTCACATTGAAGCATCTGACAACTGTCTCACATTTTGACTAGCTGGCCATTTCATGTATGCTGCCAACCATTCGCATTTGAAATACATTTTTTGTTTCGTCCTCCTGTTCAGGATACACATAGACATACACACATACACAAAGTTTTACAATGCCTCCTTGCTTTGTGATTAAGAATAATGTTTAATAAAAATATATCTGTCTTTGTCGAAGTGATTTTACAATTTGATATACATGTCCTGAAAGCGTTTCTCCATCTGCTTCTACAAATCTTTCTCTCGTTTGTGTTTCACTATTAAGGGACTGGGGGAGGGGGAGTGTGGGACGGGGTCCTGAAGATTATTATTATTATTATTTATCTATTTATTTGTTTATTTTTATTATTATAGATGGACATTTTTTACTTTTCTTATTTATCGAAT
Organism: Peronia peronii; assembly: GCA_039654565.1. Taxonomy (NCBI): domain Eukaryota; kingdom Metazoa; phylum Mollusca; class Gastropoda; order Systellommatophora; family Onchidiidae; genus Peronia; species Peronia peronii. Next base: position 1,083,097 of record JBCEWB010000012.1, on the reverse strand, counting down.
TCGGCATGTTCAAGTTAGAAGAAAACAAAAAAAAAAGAGAAGAAATGTTTTGTGGAGCAGTTGCCATGGCTACTGCATCATCTTAGATTTTGTTTTCTCTGAAATGGTTATATTTGAAAACGGTCTTCTCCGCCAAATTTCAATGAAACTTGAAGAAAACTGGTCAGCCTATTGTATGGCATATTTTCTAAAATGCTGCATATTTTCAGCCCTTCGTATGCAAAAAAAAAAAGAAAGTTTTGTTGAGATTTTTTAAAATACCGTGTAGTGAAATTCCACATTTCGCTCTTTTTTCGCAATAAAAACCAGTTTTTCTCCAAAACATACAAACAGAATGGGCCCTGCTGAAGTAAAGTTGTTGTCTGCTTGTGAAAATTATGCATGCCAAATTTGGTTAGAATTGGTCCAGAAATAATAATAATAATAATAATAGTAATAAAAAGTAGATTGCAAAATAGAAACAAAACATCGGATTTTGAGAAAAATATGTTGTTTTTCTTTTTTTTTAAGAGAACAATTGACATGGAAAGTTCATTATTCGGCTTTTAGCCTCAACTCCCCGCCCTCCCCCCCTTTCCCCCCTGTATCAGGTCAAATAGTGATGATCCATTACTGCATGAAGCAATCAAAGGAGGGCCAAGTTTTTGTTGACAGCGGACCAGAGGATCCTTTGAATGACCATAGGTCAAGCGCGTTAGAATTAACATATCCATTTTTTAATACTATTTTTACATTTAGAAAAGGCAGGACTTTTAAGACAAAACAAAATCTCAAAATCGATTTTATTTTCAAAATTATATTTCAGTACTACATATTTTTGTTTCATTGGTTGACATTGGTTGATTGGTTGGTTAATTGGTTGGTTGGTTGGTTGGTTGGTTGGTTGGTTGGTTGGTTAGTTGATTGGTTGGTTGATTGGTTGGTTAGTTGGTTGGTTGGTTAGTTGGTTGGTTGGTTGATTGGTTGATTGGTTGGTTGGTTGGTTGGTTGGTTGGTTGGTTGGTTGGTTGGTTGGTTGGTTGGTTGGTTAGTTGGTTGGTCGGCTGGTTTTCTGATTGTTTAACTGGGTAGTTGATTAGTTTTTCAGTTCATTTTGTTGGCCCCACTGATTGTTTGTTCATTAACTAATTGCTTGATTGTCTTCTTGGCTGGTCATTTGATTGCTGAATGTTTTGTCGATTGGTTGATTGATTAATTTGATGCCTGGTTGATTGTGTTGAATACTTGCTGGCTGTTCCTGTTTTTCCTCTAGTTGCTAGCTTCCATTTTCCAGCTTCCATTTTCCAGTAGTTTCTTTATAGATGGCTTCCTTATTAACTGATCTCATCAATCAACTGTTTTGTATTTTCACGAAACAGAAAAAAGAATGTAAGTTATATGCAGCTGCTCCCACATGTTCTGAAAATTAGGCTCAACCATTATCTATACCAACCTCTTTCTCAGTAGGTTCAGTCCCAACGTGCGTGAACAAGCAGATTAGTTTCTTTTGGTCACCTGCTTACATTATCTATTTTCAAAATTGTACCTCAGAAGGGCATTGTTATTGAAAAAGATTTTTTTCTTTGGTCGTTTCATACATGCAACCCAGCATAAATAGACAACCATTTGGTATTGTCATAAACTAATTCTGAAATAGATTATTGCAAGTCAAGTAGAATTCACGATAATTCTTACAAATGACTGAACTTTTAGAGCTAATCCAACCTTAGAAATAGGAGATGGGGTCTCATGGAAAACCTGAAGAAAGACACATTGTACTTTCATTCATCGAAAAAAAACATAAACTCATAGTTCTAGAAATTTATCACTGGTCGTTTGGATTAATTTCAATGACTGAACCCAGAAGTAACCCAGATATAACAAAGAGGAGAGGAACAAATTGCTCTGGCACCCATTGTACCAGGAGTTCTTTCAGAGTCAGATGCTTTTCAGATATAAAAATGTTTTCTTGAAAACTCTTAAGATGCTGCACTCTAAAATCTGAGCTGCCTGCATCACCTCGTGTGCAAGTCACTGGTTCTAGAGAATCAAATTCTTAATAATATACCAATGCAGGCAGGTGGATGCAAATCACATCTTTGGATTGAACCATTTCTTTTATTGTTGTGGCTTGCGCTCAACCATAGCCCCACCAATTTTCTCCTTGCTCATGGAGCAATGCTGCCATCTTCTTCTCCTTTTCCTTCTTTTTCTTCCTCACTAACCAACCGTTACCCCTGCTATTACTGCTTTTCAGAAACTTTCTGGAACACCGAGTTAGTCTACACCTTTTTTTACGCCCCGCTTTTTTCTTTTCAAATGTTGCATTAAGATGTTTCGTATTGCAGGTGGGGGGTAGAGTTACCGCAGTTTCCGCAGAAATAATAATAATAAAAAAAGAAGACTTGACTTCTGAATCTTCAATAGTCAATGGTGAAAGAGTAAAAAAGAAAAGGAGATAGGAGGAGGAATGGATATGAAAGAATGAAAATAAAAAAAAAATCGGAACAGACAAGTACTGCAAACTAACACAATGGAAGAAGTGAAAACCTTAAAACAAACAAATACACATACACAATAAAAAATACCAAATAAAAGTAAAATTAATCTAAAAGAAGGAGAAGAAAGCCGGCATTGTTAAACAGCGTAATTAACAGATCAATTCAGGACTCAATAATGATGACACTTTCTCTCATGACATTTACAATAGCATCATTTTGGCACAAGACACTGACATTTATTGATTCAGGTTCAGTTGAGAGTGTGACACCTAGATTGAATTTGGGTGCTCCATGGCACTGCATTTTCAAGTGGATCTCATACAGAGGAAGTTTCCTCCAGCTCAGAATAACTAACGTATTTCTTCGACAAACCATATTTATCACACGCACACATTGTGAAGTGATCAGTTCTGGCAAAATGTGACAAAATCTTTGAAATTTACCGGCCGGAATTATTTGCTTGTCATGAATAAGAGGACTTCATGATACTAGTACGTTGGCTGATATGATAACTGCCCTGTTGATAGTTATAATGTATAAAAAATTAACCAAAAGAGCTCCGTTTGGCAGTAAAGTCTGAAAGAATAGAGTCTTACGCAGTGTCCACACGTCAATATGAGGTTTAGCAGCTCAACAGAGCGTTATTTCAAGGGGCTTTTACTTTCCGTCATCAAGAAAATCATCCATGTAACATACGACCCAAATTAATTTGCACTGTGAGAAGACGGAGGAAAATGCCTTAATGTCTGAAAGCGGTTATGCCTTTAAATGCCTAATAAATTTGAGTTACATGCTAGGAAGACAGCACACTACTGAATGCTACATAGCTTTCCAACTCTCTTTCTTAAATGATGGCTAAACTTTGTATATGATTTGCCTTGCAGGTTCAATTTTGAAATTCAATCCTTTCGTTCCTGGAAGAAGGGGGCAGGGGAACGGGAGGGAGGGAAGAAGATTGGGGGAGGGGGGGGGGGTGGGGGAATGAAATTAGTCGTATTTCTTTAACAGAAAGTTTAGACTCATTCGTAAGAGGCTCCCACTCCTAAATGGTAACGCGGTCGGTTTCTTTCAGTTGTGAGCGGTGGGTATTGTTATTGGTATCGACTAAAAGTAAAGCGAAGGATGAATGACTCGTTGAAAGCCTAGTACTAATAGGGTCGGGTTGACAATGGGTTTCTGAGGCAACTTCACTGGAAGACAACACTTTCTTTCAAGACACCTGATATCTGGGGAAGCTTGAGTGTTTCAGTGAAGTACTTGCCTCGATGAAGCGACCATGATAGGGACTATTAAATGTTAAACAGCAAAATCTCAGAGGTTACCTTGACTAACCCTTAAGCACTGCATCAGTATAGTAGATACGTTCTATATTTTTACTTTTTCTTCTGAAGAAAACGGTACTGATGAAGAAAAAAAAAAACAATAGATAAAAGGAATGGAAAAGGAGAGACGGCAGGGCAGGGGTCGAAGTGTTTGTTCAAGAAAAGCATTTTGACACGAGGATGTGACACACTCCAGCCCCTTGCCATCAGCTTGAGCCGAAAGGTCCATCGATAAGCAAAAAACAGACAGTCTAATTATTGTCTATTCTTGGCTTCATCCTTTCGTTTTGTTACTCGGACCAGTTTGTTAAGCCAGTTCGGACGGTCGCCGGTCGTACTTCTGGGCTCGTGCGAGTGAAGAAAGGTGTTCCTAGAATGGCATATGGCTTGAACAACACAGAACTTGGGTGCCAGAAGCCAGACCTGATTTTTGGTAATGAGGACTTTGTTACGTCAGTCTTTTCAGTCCTAACGGCACTAGTGATAATGGGAGACCACCCGACAGCGGGACTGCGAAATTTCTGGCCTCGTGTGACCTTCCCTGAACAGACACATCTCTCCAAGGTCTTTGTCTCTGCGCAAGTAGCTGCACTCACTGAGGAAAAAGATTTTTGGTGAGCTTTTTCAGTCAAAATTAAAGGTCTAAGAGGTGGCTCTCATCAGGAAAAAAAAAAAAAAAGGAATCGGAGTGATGCTTAGTTTGAGCAGATGGGATGGGAGATTGGCTAAAACACAAACAGAAGCTAGCAGCAGGAGCAGAGGGGGAAGGGAGAGGAAAGCTGGGCACTTTTTAGCTTTGACAAAACAAGTGATCTTGCGTTTGACATGGTGTACCGCTCGTGCATGCAAGCTTTCAAAGTGTGCAGCTTGCGTTCTGCATGGAACCCGTTAGAAGAAAGGGGACATCTGAAATCTGAAATAAAAGAGAAATGAGCGGTGGAAACAAATTCATAGGGGAATAAAAGCTCGATTTTTATCATGCGCTTTAAACTTTTTGTTGTTGGCCAATTGTAAATATGCAGATGCTCAAAGGTAACGGTGCAGCCGTTTTGAGGAAGCTTTGTCGAGATGCAGTAATTTTGAACTGGGCCACGTGTTAAGGCAACAATGGGGTTTATTCTCAGCGAACAGGTGGAGCTACAGAGGGCGCGTGCTCTCTGTCCAAAGCGATGATTAATGCATGTAAAGTACCAGCAATTATATATCACATCCAAAACCCCATTCAAAATGCAAGGGGGAAAAACGGAGATGTTTATTAGACAAGCGGAAAACGTCTCCGAATTTTTTGCATTCGTCAACCAGGTGGATATTCCATCTCCAGCCTCCTTCTATCACCGCCCCTTCTGCTCCCTGGGGTTGAGTTATCAAAGTAAATTACATCTTGTAAAGCCACCCCTCCATAGCCCGTCACTGTGTCAATACGATATGATAAGCAGTTCGGGGCAGCACAGAAATATAAGCTGGCCACCCTCTGGGATAAGGTCCGCCCTTACATAGAGCTCGTTCTCCATCCAGTTAAAATACATAACGGGTCCTATCAGCTCTCCGTGCTCATCACGAGTATCCTACAAGTTTGAACCTGCGCGCCACTAGATTTTTCAACGCATGCGCACTCCATGTAAACAATGCGCCCCCGTGTGGCGAGAAACGGCAGTGGTTCGCTCAATATGTCGCATGCAGTAGCGACCTGAACCAGTGTCAAACGCTTGTTTCTACACGGGAGCAGTTGGGCATAGCGACTTCTACGGGCGATACGGCGAGCTCTGCCTTTGATGTGAGCGGCCCGGGACCCAGAAAGTGTGAGCCGGTCTGATGAAGGTAGATAATTAAAATGAGCTACAACCACTGCATAAAACCGAAATTGAATATATATCGGGACCTGCAAAAACTGTATTTATTATAAGGTTAATGGGTATCTGTTATTTTGTTAAAGTAGCGGTTGATCTTTTTTTTTTTTTAATTTCTTTCTGTTTTCTTTATTTTCTCTCTCTCTCTCTCTTTCTTTTTTTTTTTTTTTTTGTAAATGTTTATTTTATGTCTGTTTTCGTGGGTTTTTTTTTTCAGATTGTTGTTGTTGTTGTTGTTGTTGTTGTTGTTTATTGTGTTAGATGCATTTCTTTCATCGGTTCTCTCTTGTGTTTTCTCGTAAGTCACGTGATAAACAGGAAAGATCAGTCCATAAGAAAAAAAGAGAGAGAGAGACAAAAAAGCACAACAGCAGCTTGGGGTACATAAAAGAATTGAACATAAAGCAGGTAATGGGAACACATGAGAAGATAGAAGAGAAGGAGATATCAAGCGGTTGAAGAGAAAGAATGGAAATAAAGGGACAAATAAAGACAGAGAGAAAGGATCAAGAACGGTAAAATAAAAAAGGAAGGATCTTGAGCAACAATAAGAGGAAGAAGGTCCCGGTGCACACGAACTGCTGAAATTTTCTATTCAAACAATGTCAAGAGTTGTGGGGATCAGAATGTCTTAATCATTGTTGTTTTATAACTGTACACACATTTATTCCTGCCTTTTGTCATCGCTGGCTGAGCTTACCAAACTGTTGAAAAGAACTTGGCATTATCTCTTATATGTCGTCGCTTTTCAATTTCATTGGGCCAGGATTGAACAGATAGCTCAAGTTTTGCCGTCTGTTATGCTTGAACTCAAGCATGATGAAGAAAATAAACCTTGGGTTTTATGATCAATTAAACTTAACCTTTGTCCCAGTCTGCAGTCTTGAGCTCTTCACAGTCCCTGCCTATAAGGCTATCTGATAAGGTTGCACATGTCTAGGCCGTTTTCCATCCTTAGATTTAACTAGATCTGTTCCTTTATTGTGGAAAGCTGATGAGGTACATGTAAATGTATGCGTACATCTGGATGAGAGTGTCAATATTTTATATTATGTATCTGTATACGGTGACTGGGTTGATGTTGCGTCTTCTGCATTGAGATTTGAAAGTGCAAAGGGAAGAGAGAGGAAAAGACGAGTGAAGGAAGACAGAGAGATCTAGTTATAGATTAAAAAAAAAAAAAGAAAAAAAGTTCAGTAGTTCGTTTCCATGTCATCGTCGTCCTTAACCTTGAGTTTGAGTTAACACGGAAGAGGATGAACAAAACAAAAAATAAATAAAGACGAAAGGCCAAAAGTTGGATAGAAAGGACAGAAGATAGAACCAGTGACATTGCCGGGAGGGGTGTGGGATTAGGGACGGGGAGCCTTCAGTAAGAAGAGGGGACGCGGGGTAAGTGCAGAGTTCGTGAATAGAAACAACAACAAAAAAAGAAAACCATTTCGAATATTCAAAAAGCAAAGTTCTCATTGTGTAGCTGAGTAAGGGGAAAAAATCAAGAGCATTTAATAAAACTGGTCCTTTGACAACAACATGCTAGTAGTCTTTATGAGCCTTCATCGACTCAAAGTTTACAATGTGCAGTCTGAGGGAAGCCGACCTTTAACCCCTGATGATCAACAAACAAACCGGTGGTTTATTAAAAAGACGGGGGAAAAGAAAGAAGAAGAAGAAAAAAAAAAAAAGCGAATGAAAATGACAAAATATTCCATTGAGACCAAGTTAAAGCAGATGGGATTTCCATATTTGCGTCCTAGGTGGGGCCGGTTAAACTGTGTTGAATAATTTATTGTTTGTTTTTACTCGTCGTTTAAGCCAGTTTGGGCGGCGCCCTTGTGAAGCCCTGCGTGGTAGCGATTAGGCCCCCATCTGTCAACTTTACCACTCTGCCTCCCTACGCTCCTGTTACTGTCTTTAATTACAACTCAACCCCCCCCCCCCCTGTAATTTCCT
>JBCEWB010000012.1:1050189-1066899 GCA_039654565.1 Peronia peronii | reverse complement strand
GGATGCGATATCCATTGACCATAATTGTGATCTGTTCAGGGAAAGACTTGAAGCCAGAAAGTGCCCGGTAAAATGTGGGGAAATACTGGAGTAAGAGTCACAAATAAAATGAAGGGTCACAAAAATGCAGGCGTCATGACCGGGACATGATGCTTTAGAAAAATGGCTGTTGTAATGAATAAGCCAGCAATGAGCAAAACTTTAGATGATATCGTTTGCTTTAGAAAGAAGATGACTGCATTAGGCAGTTTCCCAATACATTTCTCCAGTTAAACGTTACAGACTCAGTGCTTTGGTATACCATATCTTTTCCATGCTTTCGGCGTCCAGAATAAAAATAAAAATAATAACAATACATCTACGTTATTTTTATCACTTGGTCATTTATGAATAGTTTGCAGTCTCGATCCTTACCAAAGACTGTTAAATTCATAGGACTTCAATATGGCGGCCAATGTGACTGATCTGATAAATACACCCGTTCAAGAGGTCCATCCCTCTTGGCACCAAAAGTTCGCGTGACACAGAATGAGTCCTCAGCCAGCAAGCCAAGCATATGTAAATTCTCACATCTATGTCACACGTGGCAAGATGGGAGGAGTAAAACATTTGATGCACGATCAAGCAGATAACTACACTGTTTAAAAAAAAAAAAAAGAAGAAGTTCCCGAGGCTTTTAACTTTTTCAGAATTCAAGCAGGGAAAGGGGAGATTATCCAGAGTTTACGCTCATGATTTTGTGGAGAGTGAAAGCAGCCAGTTGTGAAATGTGTGACAGAGAGAAAGAAGCAGGCAATAATAGGCGCTACGAGAGAAACAGTTATAGACAGAAAAATGGAGAGATTGAAAGAAAACACGACTTGTCCCATCAATTGAAAATATCTTTTTTTTTTTTTTTTTAATAAACCAAAATTTCAGATGTAAGAGTCTCAGACACTTCAAAAAAAAATTAAAAAATTAACAGAGTAAAAATGAGCTTTAGAGCGAATAGGATTTGTTTGGATATGGGCTTCTGTAGAAACCTCAAAAAGCAAAAATAAAAGTATGCGTGGTAAGGCCGAAGGGCCGTAGAGACTGGAACAACTTGAAATCAACACCCAGCAATGTCTCCAGGCTACCTGTTTTAAGGGCGATTGTGCGGAGAGTGAAAGTGGGACAGTGGGTGGTGAGGCGGCGAAGACAGAGAGAATTCAGATTTAGCCAAGTAGAAATATCCGAAATCTGATTCAACGACTTGGGTCCTGTGTGAATTAGGATGAGTTCGTTTCTCCTGGCGTACATAATGGGCAATGGTGCCCATGGCAGATTCCCTGCTTCGTCGACCGTTCATTGAAATGTTTAGGCAATATCTAGAGATGTAAAGATTTCAGGCTAAAGCATTTCCTTTCCTTACTTACAATGGTCCTTCAACTTTTCAACTGACCTCGGAAATTTTGAAATACACATAGATATCATGCTGATATAACATGAACTTGATTTCACGATATCCATTCATTGTTCTGCTCTATAGAAACTGATCCGTTCTTGCACTTATAATTCCGTAATATGTTTGCTAAGTAAATTACCTACCATCTAAAATTTCCTTAAATGTAGAAGTTGACTAGATGGGCAGGAGTAAAATACTAATCCATACCTCTGTAAATCTCTTACCTGATGGCTAACTGTCAAAATAACACAGAATCTACCATAAATTAATATAATTAATAGGCAAGATTGTTCCACGTTGTTATTCGTGTCGCCATATTGTCGTCATAGTTGGTGCTTGTACAATCCAGTAATGCGAGGTGAATACCGCGGTGCTGACTATGTATGAATTTGACTCCGTCGTATCAGACACAGTGGAAGGCAGACCCTTTTGAACAACTATAGATCTTTCCTATCAGCCTCTTTGTCAATTATCCGTTATGCTTCTTTACACAATGATTTCTGCTGATAATTGCAACCATTCTTCTTGAGCCTCTTTCTCTGTTACACTCATGATAGTGTCATTGTTTAGGCCTACAAAATATGCCTTCTGCTGATTCGGTCATTGACTGAGAAGCTCAATATTCTTCAGATTTATACCATTGCCATCGTCTGGAGTTTTGTCCCTAGTTCTGCTATAGAGGAAATGCCCAAATTTTGTATAAGCAGAGGAAGATGAAAAGCACAACTGGTATCCTGAATTTCCTGCACCGATATCAATAGGGCTGTACTATGCAGTCGTTACGAAATAGCATGTAAACTTATGCCAACATTGTGGATATATTATACAGGTGGAGGATATTATCATCAAAACAAACTTATGAAAGAGGGCTGAAGTCAATTTTTGATCAATAAATTAATGGCCAAAAGCTTTATTGGTTCAAAGGCATTCTAAAATTGGACGATCATGACCACGGATCTCCAACAATCAGATTACGGTAAGTCAAGATGTCTCTGAGTTATTGTTATTTGCATCATAAACGAACTAATTTCATAAGTCAATCTTAACTCTGCTGAAAGTCCCTGAGCTTAGGACTGAGTGAATAGTGCTAGGGATCCAGCAGTGTTTGCTGCTTTCTTGAATGGTTATCCTGCCGTCACAATTCACTGATCTTTTTGGCCAGCTTGCTAAATTTTATACATGTTCTCAATGATGTAAATTCTATCCACGAATAGAAAACCGCAATAGCAATCGATGAAAAAAGAATGAAACATAACCATTTGGTGAAAAAGCGTAAAAAGATATTATACCAAATAACCTCGGTAACCAGCAAACTATGCAAAAAGCCAACTTTTAGCGGTTTATGTTGAAAGTTAACTATAAGAGGTCATACTTCGTGACACACTGAAGTACGGCACAATTGAAAGGGAATGACAAATATGGCATATGAAAGCTAAATTCGGCTGATTGTATGATGAAAGTTAACTTTTCCCGGCGATAATTTAGTATCTACTTAGGCGTGCCATACTTGGAAGGGGAGAGCATGCACAGCTCATAAAAAAAAAACAAAAAAAACTAACATTTACCGTCATATTTTGATAGTTAATTTTTATCAGCTATATTTAACTATACACTAAAACAGCACTTATTTTAGAAGGAAGAACACACACAGCTTATAAAAACTAACTTTGAATGTGTTGGATGTTAAAGTTAGCTTTACCGGTTATAATAAAATATCCACTGGATCATTTCAACAGGAAGAGCATTCTTAGTTTTTAAAAGCTAACTCTGACCGGTTGTAGTTTGAAAGTTAACTTTTACCGACTACAACAGAGCACTTACTGCCGCAAGACACACTTGAACAAGAGGAGCATACTTAGTTTATGAACGTTAACTTTGACCGGCTGTACGTTGAAAGTTAACTTCCGAATGTATGTTTGTAGTTAATTTTTGCCGGCTGTAATCAAGCACACTTGAAAGGGAAGAGCATACACAGCTTATAAAGGCGGCATCGGAGGGGAAATGAGCGTAAAGAATAAAATGGGCTGATGACCTATAATTAAAGGCCGGTGTTTGCGCGTGAAAATTGGAGGTTGGGGGACAGTTGGGGGCGGGGCTGGATGGGGTCAGGGCATGCACGTGCGGAATGAAACGGACACCCCCAGCAAATCTTCCTCACCACGTTGTGAGCAAGCAGCCCGAGAGGGGGGAGGACTGGTGGGATGACAACAAAATTTGGGGCTGTGGACATGTATTTTACTCGGAGAGATGGCTCCGATTATTGTTCTTGTTTCCCGTCTATGGTTGTATTCAGCTAGTGCTCAGAGAGAGAGAGAGAGAGAGAGAGAGATCAGGCCATTCATTAAATTTAAATAACTGTTCTAGCCCAGTTAGGCTCGATAGACATACTAACACAAATTTTAGGCACGTGAGCACGGGACCGCAAACATAAACAATATTCATCAAGAAGATAAAATTGAAAAAAAAATAATAACGAAGGACGATGTTTGAACTGTTATAATGGGTATGGCAAAGCCATTTTTCATTTTTTTACTTATTCATTTATTAATGCATTCATTCATTCATTTACTCATTCATTCATTCATTTATTTATTCATTCATTCCTTCTATCTTTCTTTCTTTCTTTCATCCGTTCATTTGTTTGTTGGTTTTTCTTTCTTTGGTTTCTTTATTTTATTATAATATTTTTTTAAAAGTCATTTGCTTTTCCCTATGGCTTGTATTATTAAATAAATATTTCAAAGAGAGTCTGTCATGCGTTTGGAGAAGCAATAGGAGGAAAAACATATGAAAATAACATGATCGAAACATCATTTCATTTTGATGCAACAATTTGGATACATTTTCATATCGAGATAACCACCCACAGGAGGTTGAAAGACGAAATAGAACGAAACAATTTTATGTAAACCACTTATCGCAAATCTCCCTCAAGTATCGATAATGTCAAATCGCTTTAACTGAACAGTTTGGAATGATGTTGTGCAGAATTCGAACTCGCAATGTCTTAATATTGAAATCGTGAGCCGTCGCCTATTCTCCACTGAAATCACTCCCTTATTTCCTGCATTCCCCCGTTTCCCCCCCCCCCCCCCCCCTTCCTCCCTTTTCCTAGCTAGTAACCACCATTTCATTACACCGCCCTCCCCCTCTGACTCACCTTGGAAGGCACATCACGAGTTTCATTCTCCGCCCTCCTCTATGACGGCCCTTTCTTCTCCGGATGCTCTCGGTAATCTTCGCATAATTCCGTTAATCCCGGACTAATCCGAGCATAAAATCCCGATGATTTCCGCCGAGACGGACAGCATTGTCGCCCTTGCCAGCAGCAGTGATTCGAGGAAGGCGCAATTAAAATTTAATTTGAAAGAAGCCCTTTCCCACTTACAGCACAGGCGGGGTAACTCGATATTTTTTGTTCCTACCCGAACAGGGTACTGGACACTTTGTTTACAGTCTGTGGATCTGGATAAAACCCAGGCAGACAGCCCGAGTGTTTCTATCCTAAAGCCGCTCTGAAGTGATGATCGTGAAAAGTGTAACGTTTCGGTCACGTGAACCGGCATTTTCCGCCATATTGATACACTCTATGGCTCTCCTAGCCCCAGACGGAGTCTCTCTTTTGGTTTGTTTGTTTGTTTGTTTGTTTTGTTGTTGTTATAGTTTTTTCTTTTTTGTTTGTTTTTCTGTTTTTGTTTTCGCTTTGTTTTGTTTTGCTCCTGTTGCTGTCCGTTTGTTTGTTTGTTTGTTTTGTTTGTTGTTTGTTTGTTATTTGTTTATATGTTTGTTTTGTCTGGTTTGTTTTCTTTTGGTTTGGTTTTTCTTTTGTTTTTCTTTTCTTTTGCTTGGTTTTTTTTTCTTCGTTTCGTTTGTCTTACGCCAAAATTCCCTTGTTGCAAGGCCAACTCACTGTAAGCATATCAAGTCTCCCAGATACATAATCTAATTATGTACGCCATTCATGTTGTAGGTACAGGTCTTATTAAATCAATGTTGAGCATGCTAACAATATTCATATTATCTTGCAAACTTACTAATGTTCAAAAAGAAGAATTGGTTGCTGCCAATGATGGAGTTACCGTATATATATCTGCTATTAGGTAGTGCTGGGATTGTCGTAGCACTGGTAGTGCCATTATATCGAAGAAGTACCAAGTTTTCCTATGAACGATTTAACACGATATTGCTAGCTCAAGCACAAATATCTCACCTGTATGTTATATGTTTGGTTCTATGATAGATTTATTTTAGAAGCTGATAGGTATGTTTATTCCGAAACTTAAAATTCTATCAATTATGTAGGAGATATCTTTGCCACAACCTCCAGGGTAGTCGTTCAGATTTGAGAACTATTGGATACATCATCTTGAAATTAGACATAAAGATTGAAAAAGGCCGTTGTTACTATGTTCATAAACAAACAAACAAAAAAATAGGGATAGAGTGATCTTACCATAAAATTGCGAAGAAAAAAATCCCGAGAATCGTCGATTTTCTGTTGATTTTACAATAAATTCAAACAGTTATTGTCAAATGTAGTTCACCGTGTGATTTATCATTTTCTATTATTATCATTATTTATTGCGATGTCGACTGTGATAGGGGTTTCCTTGACGATGCTTGTGCCCATGGTAGTAAATCATTGTTCAAAAATAAATTTTTTAAGCTTCCAGATATAAAATCAGTTTTTTTAAAAGAAATATTTAAGATGTTGTCCACCAGCATATTGCCTGTATTATTATATTATATTCATATGTTATGGCTCTTTGTTTCATAGATTAATTCTCCATAACTGCGTTTCAATCTGTTCCGTTTTCCTAGACACAGGATATTATTATTGGATGCTTTACGAGATCCTTATCAAGCATTTATCGCCCATATCGCTGCCATGGATATGCGGCAAAGGCTTGGACAATGCCTCATACAAGCCATCCAGGCTTCCCTCAACAAACACGATTTTCTAGACAAACATCACTTCAAAGACCCCGCGCTGCAGTTCTGTGCGCTCCTTAGCATAATAAATAGGTGTGAAAATATTGACCCCCGGCCTGTATGCTCACCCGGCTGTGCACATGTCGGAAAACGTTTTGTTCAGCCGTGCAGGCACTTGCAGGTAAAGAAAGAAAAGAAAAGCCTATCGTTCTGCACTTTATCATTGTTGTTGCAGATCTGTTATTGTTGGTTCTGTTGTTGTCTGGAATCCACACAAATGTCACATTTCAGTGATCTTCAAAACTTGAAAATAGTACAAATTAAATGTGCAAGTAATGCATTTTCATTCACTGATTTTGTCAAATTCTCTTTCACCATAAGTGGAGCTTATTTCCATGCATTTAATTTCTCATTTTTCACAACCGTAATATGTTTTGGCATTGAACATATATCCAAATGGCATAGTTGCAATTTTTTTTCAAAGTAATTCGTCTATAATACATGGCTACAGATCCAGACATCCGTGAGAAGGTAGAAGTGGAAAATTCAACACGGGTTGTTGGAGATTTGAGGGACAGGCCTAGGCTATAGGGAGGAGCTAGGGGAGAGGAAAAGAGGCATTGATATTTTCTGAGAACAGGGAAGGATACAGGATGATAAACCTGACAAGAATGAATAGGGGATTGTTTGATCAAGCATAGCCGCTTTGTACAACCCTTCTTTTGGGCCGGCTTTTCACAGGGTAGCAGCGGCTGAAGTGGAGAGTATTAAACCTAACTCCACTCTCGTAAGTGTCCTCAGTCTGGTCTGGAGGACGGTCGCGTGGATACGCGTTTTTCATGAACACAAAGCCCCTGTAGATTTGATAGGACTAATAAGGTGGAAGACCCGACATATGAAACAGGCGAAAAGGCGAGATCAGGAGATTTTTAATGGAGGTGCCTCAAAGACGGCCGGCTATACCCGAAACTGATGGCATATTGATCAAAAGATACGGGTCATCTCCTGCATTTTGAGCTCTTAATCAAGCCAACAAGCCAATTCGGGATTGGTGAATCTGACTAATTAGGAATTGGAAGATTTGCTCGTTAAATACGGATAAGTCATGGCAGAGAAGGAAACAAAGTTCTATCAGACTGCCTTAAAGTTTCTAGGGAAAAAATATCCGTTGTAATTGCTCCATGCCATAGAGTTTAAGGTGTTCTTTATGTCATCAATGAAGATGAATATTTTACTTTCTGCCCAATATTCTTGTCGCCCAGGCTATTCTGATGGAAGCCGAACTGTGAAAAAAAATTCACTGTGATTTCAATAGAGGTTTCAGACACAGCTGTATAACAATACCTTTGCTAATAACGGTGCATGAAATACAGAGAAATCTTGATCAACTTTTTTTCAGTGAGCTTATATGTATCACTTTAAATATGTTAGAGAGACATTTTGGGTATCTCAGATAAAAATATGTATACGATCTACCAGAGTAATAGTAACGGAATTCAAGGGAAAAAAATGAAAAATTAAAACAAGAATTTCTCTTGCTAATTCCATAGTGTCAACCGAGAGTTGAAATAGGAGCTCTGTACGCACAGGGGACGAGCAGGATGGATTTTTAAAAAAACAATGTTTTGCATTTGTTCGCCAACCAACATAGTAAATAGTTTGATATTCTCGACATACATTGTAAGACTTGTATTTTTATGCCTTATACACATTGTCTCATTCTCGTTCATTCTCACAACCTCTCTATCTCACTCTTTCTCCCTTTAGATATTATCTTTGATCACAGTGAAGCAGCCGAAAGCTGATATAACAGATTAATGCATTTTGCCGCCATCCTAAACACAACCTGCAATATTACCTTTATTGTCATTTCGTTGTTGTTGTCGCTGCTGTTCTCAACGTTGTTGCCGCTTTCGAAATCGTTGTTAAAATTCTTTTACACATTAATTATAAGCCAGGTTCGACAAATTCGCCTTGCTTTTTTACGCTAATTTATTAATTTTATTTCATTTTCACTTTGTTTTTATTGTAATTTATTTCATTTTTTGACCATTCTATTTCATTTTTCTGAGGAGGAAATCGTCGATAATCACACTTTGAATGTTGCGATTTCTTTAATAAATCATCTTATCCAGATGATCAATTTTCTTTCTTTAGAGACGCCAGAATTTGGTATTTCACTAAAAACATAGATTACTGATCTTAGCAATTCATCTACTGGCCTTGAGAGTCAGAATGGAAAATGAATAAAAACAAGTGGGTGAGCTTCGTATATATTGTACTTCTACCGTCTACAGTGTACAATCAAAGCAGCAAAGAAATGCTGCATCTGCACATTGGAGGGAAAAGGATAGACATGAAAATATCATTCTAGCGAGGATTCAATAGCAGTCTACTTTTTCTCACATTAGAGAAAACTCTCTTAGAAGGCAAGGCTGGATAATAGAAGTTTAACTATCAGACATAAACCATTGTGCACTATTCCACGGCACAAAAGCACACAATTTCACCCTACCTATTGAAGGAAAATACCAAATCTAACTGCATACTTCCTGGGGTTGGATGCAAATACCTTTGTCCGTCTGACATTTTTTTTTTTATAGAAGTCATTCAAATGTGCAATCCAGCTGCTGCAGGTCACTTCTGGTCTGCAAAGAAAGGAGAGTAAAATTCCTATAGTCTTGAATTGCTACTTGTTTGGGGAGTGTTTGTGAATTTGTTCAGCGTTTCCTAACCCTGCCCAGATTCAGGAAAGCGTCAATGCGATGCTTAAGAACCCCAAGCGCAAGCTTCACTATCGCTTGGCATTCACGCCTTGTGGACATTTGAAGAAACCAAAGAAAAAGATTTTTGTAATCTTCCTCAATAAAAACACATTCCAGGATAATAACCTGGCTTTTTATAACACGCTGTGAGTTTTATCCAGGGGTGCAGTTTCAACCCCTCCAGCACCTTCTTCAATCCGCGTTGTCCCTCTAACTCTCATTCTCGAGGTGGGATGTTGAAACAAGGCGACGCCTCGTGGCCGCATTTAAATACTCTCTTGCCCAAAATGTTATGTTTATCAGAGAATTATTTCAACAATTGCCAACAACCAGGTTTCCCCCATAAGATCTGTTTATTACCAGCTTTAAGACTGTATAGAGGTTGCTAATTGGCTGAAATTTGCTAATCTTTATTTCCAATGCCCGCCTTTAACAGATAAGCCTTATTTCTGAATGTTCCATTTAGCTGAAGAGGGTAGATGCCATCCTGACGGAGCGGGGTGCCGAGAGGAGATTTGTTTTTGTGTTAAAAACTATAATTTACGTTGATGTAATGTCATAAAATTTTAGGTCTCCCCAGGCGGAGAACAAAGGGGGAGGAGTTGAAATCTAAAAGTCGACAGAAGGTAGGGGTTGGTGCTGCCACTAGCCTAGAGGTGGCGCTGCGCTGAGAAGGGGACCTCACTCGCTGTTCCCTTTGAATGAGCCACAGCCCGGGTGAGGGCGAGATGGGGCTGGTGAGCGCCGGGACGGCCGAGATGCGTGCTCGCCCATCTGTTGAGAGAATACATCACCAAACCAAGAGGAGCCTGCTCGTTGCGTGAGAGAGTATAGGAGCGGTTTTGTATCAAAAGCCTTAGGTGCTTCAAGTTATAGCTGAGGATTGATCGAGGCTATAGGACAAGAAATGATTGAACATATGGTCTGAGATTTCTATCATTTTCTTTTCTATTAAAGACGACGACAACTCATATGCCCAACTGTCCTCCGATGATTCAGTTGTTCAAAAAAAAAAAAAGTCATCATCTCTCATTGAGATGAATGTTAAATATTTGACATTCTCTCAATTCTTTTCATCCAAATGAAAATAATTATTCATGATGTATTCTTCATTACAGCCCCCCCCCCCCCCTTCCCCGGGTTTCAAATCCAATCTTTTTTTATTATTACTATTTTAAATTTACTAGCATCTTTATTACAATATTTTTTTTTATCACACTTATTCTGATATGCTTGTCACTGGCATGGTCCTTATTTGATCAGTTCTACATACGAGATTCTCCAGTTCTTCTCGACGTTTACGTTCTGTTACGTCTTTCAACCTCCTGAGGGTGGTTATCTCGAAGTTCTTCCCTATGATTGATGTGCCATAATGGTGACGCTTTACTCTACCATTAGCGTGCAGCCTCTCTCTCTCTC
This sequence comes from Peronia peronii, assembly GCA_039654565.1. NCBI lineage: Eukaryota > Metazoa > Mollusca > Gastropoda > Systellommatophora > Onchidiidae > Peronia > Peronia peronii. The sequence goes on along the minus strand of JBCEWB010000012.1, from coordinate 1,056,357 downwards.
TCTCTCTGTGACTTCGCTTTTTATTCTCTGGTCAAAAAGCGTTCATTTGAGTTGAGATGAAGGTACATGAATGGCACAGACCTTTCTGATCTGGTATTTATGAAGACAGTGAAAGTTACTGGTTTCACGGTTTGCCCTTGGTTCTGTTTCAGATGTTTTAGGTGGCGGGCATTTTTCTGTTCTAGTTTTTCCACTCTTATCCCCAGATACCAGAATATACCTCTCCAACTAACCAATTCAAGTTCTGTGTCGGACACATTATGATCAGTGATAAATAGCACTGGATAATAAATGAACCTTTGAAAGATATGATAAATGATGTTGAATAGAAGACTTTCATAATGGACGATGATAGTAAATGAAAAATGAAGGTTAAATACAACAAAATTTGAGAAAGAAAACATGATGCTAAATAGATCTTTGAGAAATTAAATATAAATATTGAAATTTTTTTTTTTTTTGAGAAAGAAAGGGTAGTCCAAAATAAATCTTTCAGAATGGAGAGTTGATACAATATAAAACCTTTACAAAAGGATGGATGATAGTGCATAAACTTTTGAGATAGGAAAGTTCATAGGGGGGGGGGGGACACATTCCAGGCCCATCAGATGTTGTTTTCATTTCGCGCCTTCCTTTTCTGCTATATACTACTGTGAGTGAAACATTTCTTTATGACTGTGACCGAGAATGCGCTGGCATTTTTTCGTAAGTCCATTTCTTTGTTGTTTGATATGTGGGTTTCGTCTCTTTGTGTTTTTGTTTGTTCGTCTCTTTGTGGATGAATTAGAACATTGTTCTAAGATTTGTTCATGTCTAAACTCAAATAAAAGGTACTGAAGTCATTAAAGGTACTGGTAAGTCAAACAGTAGCTTAAGCCGTATGAAGAATACGTACATAACAAAAACCAACCAAACAAACAAAAAGTCACAGTGAAGTATCTGCCACGTTTAAAACTCTTTTTATCTTTTTTAAAGAAAATATTTATTATCATGTTGTTGTTGTTATTGTTAAGAGTATCCGGGTAAAATCGTTTCCTTTTTTCTTATCAAAGTGATTTATTTTTTGAAATGGTGGCCGGTCGTTTGTTTCTTTACATTTAGCTTCTAATCCAATTTCTTTTCATTCCCAATCTCCAGTCTGATCTACTGATACACGTCACATTCAACTTTCCAACGCCAGCGGTTTAATTCTGTTTTCCGTGTACGCTCTCTCTGTGAATTTTTTTTTCTCAGATGACAGTGAGGTCACGTGCGTGGGCGCCTTCAACGCCCGGCTGAACTGCACTGTACTTATTCAAGACCAAAGGCGTGAACCTGTCCGTAGCAATTAGTGCAGTTTAGCACAGAGTCTGAGGCCGCGCCCACTCAGGAATGACTTTCTCATTGATAATATGGTAGTCGTGTGTGCCAAATAGCATTAAATGCTACCCTCGGCTTACACATTCGTGTTTCGATACATCATGGCGCTAAATGCTACCTCCTCACTTATAGATTCGGATTTCAATGCAGGATGTAAAGACGAAATCAGGAAAAAATATGAAAAAAAGTACGACTGGCACATCACTGAGTGGCAACAGCGAACGACAATAGAAAAAACATGAACAAAAGTTGGATGTCATTTTATAATATTCCCCAGACAAGTGACTTTTTTTTTCGCCCTTTACAGTCATCTGCCTAAGTTTTACAATTCCTCAATGAAACAGGTCGGCCGGCACAAAAGAATCGGACATTAATGAAATCAGTTTCAACGATCTGCAAGTTATTTCTGATTCAGTCTCAGGGAGAAAATAATTCAAGGGTGAAAGTTTAATCTATGGTCCGGGCTTTCTACAACACTTGATGAGTGTAAAGGATTTGGCTGGGTGGGACGCTTGGCGCTGAAGTGGTCAAAGGCATCACGCCAGTCGTGTGTGGAGTGTACCTGTCAGAAAGGTTCAGCCCTCCCACATAAACTAATCAATGAAAGTCAGACCTGCCAGTGGAGAAAGGGCAAATATAAGAGAAGAGTGACCTTACGTGATAAAGTGAACGTTTTGTGGATAACCTTTATTTCATAAGATGTGAATTTGACAGTCTTTATGACATGAGACAAGAATTGTAAATATGGGTTGCTTAGTTGGTTGGCTGACTATTTCGTTGATCTGTTTTCTTTGTTAGTTTGTTTGTTGATTGGTTGGTTGGTTGGTTGGTTGGCTGGTTGTTTTGGTTAGCTGGTCGGTTGGTTGGTTGGTTGGTTAGTTAGTTGGTTGGTTGGTTGGTTGGTAGGTTGCCTGGTTGGTTGATTGGTTGGCTGGTTGATGGTTGGTTGGTAGATTGATTGGCTAATAGGTTGAATGGCTGGTTAGTTGGATGGTTCATTAAATGGCTGGTTGGTAGGTTGACTGGTTAATAGGTTGAATGGTTAGTTGGTTGGTTGGTTGGTTGGATGATTGGTTGGTTGGATGGATGCTTGAATGAATGCTTGAATGGATGGTTGGTTGGTTGGTTTGGTTGGTTTGGTTGGTTGGTTGGTAGGCTGGTTGGTTGATGATTGGTTGGTAGGTTGATTGGCTAATAGGTTGAATGGTTGATTAGTTGGTTGGATGGTTCGTTAAATGGTTGGCTCATTAGTTACAAAAGCATAGACATTTATCTTTTTTTTTTTTGTACATTTTTTAAAGAGTCTTTATATCGTGGTTTGTTCTGTTCCTATTTCTCCTAGGTACGGTTTTAATCACTGGACGAAACTTACTGTTGAACAACTTTTACAGCATATACCTTGTCCTGAAAATTCATCGCCGTGTCATCACGAAGAATTTGAGCTGGTCACGCTCATAGGCGGGGATGAAAGCGGACCTGAAAATGCGGACGAATGCTGCCAGTTGTTTGGTGGTCAAGTTAGCAAAGGTCAGAGAGAACGACATGTGGTAGAAGACGTGAATAGAAAATCAATTGTTAAACTTACAATGACCTGTGAGTTTGTAAATTAATTTGATTTATTTCTTCAGCTGCAGTGAAATGTCTTCCCCGATCGATCTGAATCCTCGGGATCTCGCTCTTCTTGTCTTTTTTTTTCTCTTTCTGTTTCTTTTTCTCATTTATTCACCCACTCGTTCACTCACTCATTTACGCATCTACTCATTTACTCACTCACTCACTCACTCACTCATTCACTCATTCACTCACTTCACTCACTCACTCATTCAATCAATCATTCATTCACCCACTCACTCACTCCTTCACTCCTTCACTCACTCACACACTCACTCACTCACTCACTCACTCATTCACTCACTCATTCACTCACTTACTCACTCATATTGCTTTTTTCTGATCGTTCTAATCGTTTGTGATTTTCCTGTAAAAGATATCAGTATGTAAAAGTTAATGTCATATTTAATTACGATTCTTATGTTCTAAAGGTGAACGTTACGCATTAATTGTATACTACACGACAATGTGACTGGATTAGTTCACTTATATAAGTAATCTATCAAACTCTCAGTGTCTTACTTTGACAAATCATCATAGTTTAACATGAAAATGATGATACGTTGTCTATTTTTTTCACTCTGCTACATCACATATGCCTATGTGGTTTAATATACATGGTGTGGTTTAAGTGCTGTCTCTTCCACGTCCATAGGTTATACTATTTCACATTTCTTTTAAATGGCCTTCTAAATTTTCTTTCACTTCCACTAATTAGTATGGGTCAAAAATAGCAATAACAGATATATTGGTAACACAAATGTCAGTATATTTTTAATCATTTTTTGTCCAGTGCGGCATATATAATGTTTCAAAACACTGAAAAATAAGGAAATCCTAGATAATTTTCATTGAGAAGTCGAAATGAACTATTGGTAGCAAAGTATGGGGAATCTTTGCATCAGATTTCACTGTAAATTGCTAAAACTTGACACTGGGTTGAAGTAATGTTACCATGGAGTCATTAAAAAAAAACAAAAAAAAACAAACTAATACAGAACTCTAGAAAATTACCCTCCCCCCCCCCCCAAAAAAAAAATAAACAAAAAGAAAAATAAACAAAACAATTCTCCAATTCTCTCTATCGTCTTTATACCTGCTGTGGAGTCTGTTATGACGACATTTTTAATTACGAAAAAAAAAAAGACAAAAAAAAAACCACAATGACCAACAGCAAAAGCATCACAACCAACCAGATTGACGGCCATAGTGCAACACTTGCAGTCAAGTCTTGTGAAGAACAAACTACAATGTTGCGGCCGGCCCGGGTCGCGTGCTGCCAGGGAGACTGGAGGGAGGAGAGCCGTTGTTACTTGTTATTAGTGAAGAAGTCACGCTTTGTCGACCACATACTGAGACAAGGTTATCGCGCATGGATGCATGCCCTCTTCTGTTAAGGGAGGCACGAAAATTATACTCACTTTTCATGAGAAAGAAAAAAAAGGAAAGAATAAAAGGGAACAGTTCCTTTTTTTTTTTTTTTTTCATTGCCAGAAAGTGTAACGTTCAGAGCGAATGATTTTGAACAGTTTAGAAAATCACGGACCTAGAAATATGATTCCAAATTGGAAGGAATGGAAAAATCACAATATAATGACTTTTGTTCGGAGAGGGGCCAGTCTGTTCATAGTCTGACCGTATCTGTCAAAAATTTTATGTTTTCGCTTTTCGACAATTTGGATTTATGATATATGAGATTCCGATGTCTCCAGGGCTATTTATCCATATTAAACTCCAGACATGATGTCATAATTAAAGCTGGATGACAGCATGAACCATTTCTACTGTTATGTCTCCTGCCATGTCAAATTTAGTTTAGCTCTTGCTAAATTAACCAGTCGGGGTATTGATTGCGGAACAACTCTCAGAATTTTTACGGCATATTTCACAGAAGAAATTATCAGCTCTTCCTATCCAATAAATGTAAAACGTTCGCATATTCGTAATTACGAAAACCATCTTCACACACAAAATGATTTTCACTCATGCAAGGTCACATATTTTTCCCACATACAAATAAACATATGGCTAAATTTAAACGCCTTAACTAAGAAATGCTCTGTTTCAAAGTTACCGTCCAAACTTGACATGAAGCTGACAAATCTTTGCTCGGTCTCCCCTTCTGACCCGAAGCCTCGGAACGAATTTCAGATTATTTCCAGACTAAAGACAGCCATGAGTAAAAACTTCACCTCCACCACAGCCTCACAGCTTTCTGTCATTCCAGCCTTTTCCTGACTTTTTATCTTGTTGTGTTTTGTTATTGTCCCCAAGAGACATTGGTGCCAAATATCTTGTTGTTGCTTCCCAGTTTTCTTTTCTGGGGAGATTTTTTGACAACTCACTCAGCACTAATTTCTCCCACCTCTCTGCTGTCTATTTCAAATTGCGTGCAGTATTCTTCTATTTTTAGAACACACAACTTGTTTAGGTTCTACAGTTTTATTTCCAAACGGGAATGCTCTACGAGTAATGTCTCTGGCAAAGTATTCGCTGCAAGGTTTCTTCAGTCGCAACTAGCTCGTTAGTTTCCATAGGTATGAATAACAACTTATTTGTAAACATTCTCCCTGGAGAGAGAAGAAACATCCAGGAATTAAATACATCTTCTCAGTTCTCTTCTCTCACCCACTTCTTTTCTTTCAACAGTTGGTATGAACTTATACATTTCTTTAACGACCTCTGTGCTGTTATACAGTTGAAATTCGCCCCTGTCATTTAAGGAAGTTTCTGAGCTATTTCAAACTACTGCTGCTATGAGCCTGTTCGTCTTTGTAGCCACTGAAGCAATATCTTTCTGCACGTGCTACTGTGGCCAGTATTTAGGTTGACTAAACTTTCCTACCCCTGTAGAGACAAAGCTGCAACAGTCTGTTTTTCCCCTATACAAGCGCCAATTTTTAATCTTGTTAGTTTGCAATACATTCAAGAATCACAATAAATGGGGTTTTCCTATTGGATATGGATTCATAATGGGATATACATTGCATACACCTTTCGCTGCATTTATCGAATATGAAAATAAAGTAGGATTAATAATGACCATAATGAAGAAAACCCAAACAGAAAATTCTGGATTCTGGATCGTTTGCCAGCGGAGATATTGATTTAACAGACAAAGATTTGAAAATATACATAACTTACACCACTCCCACTTTAAGTAAGGAACCCTAAAAACTGCACCTCCCCCCCCCCCCT
>JBCEWB010000012.1:1029322-1040357 GCA_039654565.1 Peronia peronii | reverse complement strand
CCCCCCCCCCCCCCCCCCCCCCCCCCCCCCCCCCCCCCCCCCCCCCCCCCCCCCCCCCCCCCCCCCCCCCCACTTTTTCATGACATGTTATGATATTTCAAGCAAAGGGTGCAGAATAATTTTTTTTTCTTTCTTGCCATGCTCATTCAACACCCCCTTATAAATAAATATAAATAACAGGGCTGATCACAATGATCTCTTATTGGGAATTGACTGTGACAAAATATAGTTTACAATGAGCCCAGTTACATACATTAGTGTGAGATCAGTAAGATAGCTGAAAGTAATCAGTAAAGAGACTTGAAGGAAAAGAATAACCTGAAGAAATAATACAGGAGGAATAGTAAAAATTCTGTCTACTTTGGAATAAGGGATTGGAAACAACAGGACAGGGAAATGTATATGGAATTGATCTGCTGTGTGTTTTCATCACTTTTCCAATAAGATATCTATCAACAAGTGGATATTGATGTGTTTATATCTACATATGAGAATACAAGAAGAAACTCCAGATATGGAGAAAAGAAATATTGCAAATGAGTAAACATGTGCAAAATAGACATCATTCCAATGAAGAAAAATAGCAGATGAGTAAATATGTCAAAATAATCATCATTCCTGAGTTATTTTTGATCAGTTTGCCTTTTCAGTCATTTCACAGCTTTCAAATTTTGTGTCACTTTGGTAGGCTTAGTTGTATGATGTGTATTTTGTTCATCATTTTTTAGTGCTACAAAATATTACATTTGTATCAAATGGCACCTTACTTATTATAAACACTTTTGATTGTATGATATAGGTAATGTTCACTCAAAATTATATAGTTAATTCAGAACATTTACCAACAGAATTATAGTTTTCAGTTAAAGCTTGTATCACTGAAAACTTTCTCAGGTTTCCAACTCTGAGCATCGTTCAAGGCGAGAAATGTACAGTACTGACGGTAAAGCTGCAGCTATGGCCAAAGTAAGTTTGGATATTCATTTAGTTAAACTGACCTCATCCTTTCCACTTTCATTACAGAATTCCACAATTTTCTGTTATGTACATCTGTTTAAAAACTGAACTACTGAAAAAATCAGCAACAAAAGCTGACCCAGTCTTACAGGAAGGAAAGAGAATTGAGGAAGTCAGCCAGTTTACATATTTGGGAAGCTGCATGGATTGAGAAGGAGATGCAAGAAAAGAAATCAACATCAGAATAGGAAAGGCTGCTACAGCATTCAGAAACCTAAGCAAGATCTGGAACTGCAAATTGATCTCAGTTAAAACGAAGCTCAGAATATTCAATTCAAATGTTTTATCAGTATTTACATATGCATGCAAAAATTAGAAAATGACAAGGGGAATGGAAAGGAGGCTGAATGGCTGTGAAAACAAATGTCTACGGAAAATTATGGGCATTAAATGGAATGAGTTTAAAACAACAGAAGAAATAAGGGAAATTTTGGAGGAGCCCCACATAGCAAATATAATAGAAGATGATGCTACATCGGTTACATATGTAAAAGAGAAGACAGCAGAATATCCAAACAAGCACTTGGCTGGGAAATCGAAGACAGAAGAAAGAGGGGGAAACCAGAAGAGACACTTAAAAGAAATATCATGAGAAAGGCCATAGAAGCAGGAATAGAGAGCATGAGAAAACTGGTTGAGACAGCACAGAGAAGATCAGAATGGAAGAAGATTGTGACAGCCCTATGTGGCTGAATGACGGCGCAGAAAGGATTTCAGATTTCAGATATCTGTTTCCTTTTTTTTTTTTTTTTTTTTAAAAGAAACAGTAGTCTATGAGATCAATACATAACAAACAGCTTGTCAAGTAGATTTCAAATGAAATTAATTGTTTTTATTGTAGAGGGTAAGAAATGAAATTTGTGACAATTTTCAGATTGATAAGTTTAGCATAGCATCAAGTTCTGTAACTTAGGTTCCTTTTCTTCATTTAATTATGCTATTTTCTTCCTCTCTTTTTTTCCCCACCTCATTCTGTCTATATTTTATTTCTCCTTTTTATTCGTTTTCTTTGCTCCCATTTTTTTTTTTTTTTTTCATTTCTGTAATCTGAAGTTGCTTTTTTTGTTTGGTTAAAGCTACAACTATGTTTCTGCCTTTCTGTGTCTCTCTGTATATATATGCAAATATTCAATATTATATTATTGTAAGCCTAATTGTGATAATTAGGTTTATCATTTTTCCTGTGAAATATCAGCTACTGTACAGTCAAGAAAAAATTGAATTAACCTTAAACAGCCACTTCTTTGATTAAATCTCCAGATTCATTATTTCGAACAACGAGCCCGCTCTTTATCCAGTGACTCTCAGAGATCAAAATCAGTTGACTCAGGGAAAGGCCCAGGCCAGAATCGGGGAAGATCAGCCTCTGGTGAAGGCAGATCAAGCTCCATGAATTCAGATAAGGCCCAGATTCGAAACCGCAGCCGTAGTTTATTTGATCAAGTGGCAGGGGATGGAAATGAGACATCTGATTGGTCATCCACTGGCTCGCTGATTTCGGGACGGGAGAAGTCTTCTCCTAAAGGAGGCTCCTCCCCACAGCGAGGGAGTGGCGGAGATGATATTTTATACCAGACAATAAGTGAGAGGGTTACAGAACACCTGCCACAGGCTGGCTCAGATAAGGAAGACGTTGGGAAGGAAGTAGTATCCCAGCAAATCAGTGAGAAAGAAACTGACACATTGTCAGAATTCTCCAGTAGTTCATTGACCAAAGAAAAATTTCCACTTAAGTCTTCCACTCCTACATTGAAGCAACATCAGTCCAATGGTGAAGAAGTGAGAAATGGAGTATCCAATGGGAGACGAACACCACAAGGAAGTAGCTCTGGAGAGCATAAATTAGCTGAAGCACAACAAACCACAAGCCATAAATCTGTTACAGAGACCAAACATGTGGGAAATGGTAGATCAATTCCCATGGTTGATTGTCAGAACTCTAAGCTTCCTCAAGAACGACCTCAACATCGAGATTCAAGGGAAGAAAATGTGAGGATCCGAATAAAACGACCTAAAGACTATATCCATCAGTGGGAAGATACAATGGATCGACTGTCAGGTGTCTCTGTAACTGATGAATTTGGCTCTCCTAGGTCACCATTAATCAGTAATTATAAAGTTGATATACCGTCACGATCAAGATCATCAGATTTGGAAGATCTATCATTGAAGCATATGGCAACACCTCAAGCAAGACTCAGCCAGGGTTTTAGAAGTAGATCCTCTGATATCATGCCAGAAATTACAATATCATCACCAGATTCCAGAAGTTCTACCTCAGGATTGCACTCGTCACGTTCTGATGGGACCAGATTGCCTACATCATCAAATGCAGCACTCAGTCCTGAAGGTCTGGAGTCCATATTGAGCAGACTGCCTGAGAACTTGCGGCATAGAGCTCAAGAGGCGTCCAAGTTTCTTATGCATACAAGTGGACCTGAAGTAGTAGCACTAATGGATGCTATCAAGCAAGCCAGGGAGGATGTGCATGCAACAATGCCAAGGGATAATGAACGACCACACAGACAAAGGACAAGTAGTTCTAGTGATGTTACTGAGACAATCCTAAAAAGGAAAGACCACATAGAATCATCCCCATCAGCATCACGAGTGAGATTTCAACCATCAATGGCCAGATCTCTAGGTATGCTCCGTACACAATCAGAAGGGCAACATTCATCTGCTCTTCAAACTTCAGCCTCACCATCTTCTCCCCAGTTGTCATCCCATAGCCCAAGACGCCGTGCTGTCAGTTCAAGTGGTTTGACCTCAAGTGGTGAGAGAGGCTCTGACACAATGCTATCTGTGTCACCCAGATCCAGATCAATGTCTCCAAGGGCTGTTGCTCCCACTGCACATGAGCTTGATCAAGGGACTGAAGTCAAAAGTGTACGAATGGTTGAGTCCTCTGAGAATGCTGCACCTTCTTTTTCTGCATCTCGGCCACTCAGAGAAGAATTGTTGCTAAAAAATCTTGGTTTGAACTCCAGAGTTGTGGAGGATGAAAGGCCATCCTTAAGGCTAAAAGCTCTAACCTTATCTCCCAGAAATAGTGCTATGGATTCCCCTGGTCGCATGTACACATCATCACCCAGAAAGCCACTAATAGAAAGACTACCTCTGAATACATCATATCCAGAATCAGTACATCTTGATCTGGGTTTGGATTCAGACAGAAGCCATCTTAGTCACCTAGATGATGGAAGAGAAGACTCTCCTCCTCCTCTTAGACGAGGAGGAACAGGAAGAGTTCCACGACGAGAAGCCTGGGAGCAAGAGAGAAGACGACGGGATGGAATAACTGTGGGGAATCGAACTGACTCTGCTGCTCAGTCTAGATTTATTGAAGTGCTTTGTAAGGAAATCGAAATCTTAAAACAGAAGGTGGAACTGATAGAAGAAGATGGGGTTAGAAGGAGTTTGAGTAGACAGGGTCGATCTACAAGTGCCACAGGAAATGCAAGAGTAAGCAATTCTTATCCCATGAGAGAAATTCGAGATGAGAACAGCCAAATGTTGTTTGCCCCATGGAGTGGTCCCCTGACAAGTCCTGGCAGGGAGAGAGCCACATCTTGTCCACTGCTACAGCTCAGTAGTCGTTCCACAGCCATCAGATCTTCACCCAGAGTACCAGTGATGACAGATCCTGGAACAGGGGTCAAACGACCAGTGCCGACCTTTTCTGAAACTATCCACAGCTCCGCTGCCTGTACTCACCCCACATCCACCCCTCGTGGTAGGAGCATTAGTCCCCAGCAGCAGAATGGAATACCCCTAGGCTATACCAGCCCAGCTCGCAGTGTGACCCCAGAAATCTGGGGCAATGATCTCGCTTGTCCAGAGGGCCTTGATACACACAGGCAAGAGAAATGGAAACAGTTAATTTCTCGAAGAAATCTCTCAGAAGCTGAAATTATAGAACTTAAACAAGCTCTGGCCTGCGCCATTGTGGAAAATGATATCCTTCAAGCCAAACTAAACAATGCTCGTCATGAAATTCATGACAAACTCCAACACACCAACACTGTTCTGGATGACTGTCGGCGTCACTTAGCTAAAGCTCAAGCAGAAAACATGCAACTCAGGACAATGTTTGAGAAAGAAAAGCAAAGCTGTGATGAATATGAAGGAAGAATCAAAGAACTGGAATCAAATGTATCTGAGGTAAGCATTATCTCTGTAAAATAAAGGTAAGATTTTAAAAGATTTTAAAAAATATTTAAATCTATGGTTTTGTGTGAAAGATGAGGTTTGTTTTTGTGGACTATAACTTGTAAATGCATAATGAAACTGATGCTTGTAGGGTCATAGGAAGTTATGCTGCAGTGCATAAACCCTAGAAAATAATTTTTGGGAAAGATTTCAGATTTTTAGAACTATGAAAATCCCTTTATCCTAGAAATATGTTCAGAAATATCTCTATCATCTGCTTTCTCTTTTCTTTAATTAGCGAGTGTTAACCCAAGGTCTTTATGTTTTAAGTATTCCATACTGTGGAATGACAAACTGTGATATTGACTAATTTACTGTACCAGTTTCTTCTTCACTGAATTGTATATACTTGATTCCAGCATAAATTTGGCTTTGTACACATGTAGATCATTTTTCAATAAATTCTTAATTCTTTTGCCTGTTATGAAACATCTTTTTTTTATTGCTGCTGATTTCTCATTTAGTGATTTAGATAAATCTTAACACTTATGGAAAGAATATGAATCTATTTCAGGTAAAGACTAACAACCACCACCTAGAGGATGAGCTTGAGCGCACAGCTGCTTTATTGGATCAGTCATTGACAGAGACAAAGCCAGGGGTGGAGGCTCTCAAGGCTGAGAACACCAGGCTGATTTCAAGACTTGCTAGTGTCGAGCATGACAATGACCACCTTAGAGAGGTAATCCTTGAAAATACACTCAAGTAAATTAGTTTGCTGTGTTGGTATATCAAAGTGAGGAAGAAACAGTCAGGTTATCTGTATAATGACTTTATTATCATTTGTTCTCACCACAGTAATTGGTACTGAATGACCAAAAATGATAGAGAACAATACATATAAGTTCATTTGTGAAAAGTCATGTTATTTTTTGGTGGCTTTTTTTTTTTGTGCTCGTAGTTATCCTTCAATGTTCTTTATCAGTTTCATAATGCATCTTAGCACCCAGATGCTATTATTATAAACTTGTGCTTCTTGAGAAATATATTCTTATAAATTAAGATTTTAGGAGTTCTTGTTTTTTGTTAGCTTTATTTATCAGTGAAAGCAGGCATACAGTGTGAGTAACTGAGATTTAATAAAACATTTAAATAAAGCTACTGATGAGATATCATAAAAAAAATAATATACTGATAATGAAATATGTTGACATTTCTTTACATCAGTTCTTCCTCTCTTTTTCATACATTATGTTACGTTCTGTATATACCTTTCAACCTCCTGTGAGTGGTTATCTGAACAGACTTTTCTCATACAGGAGGTGCATAATCTGAAACGTAACCAGGCAAGAGCTTTGAATACAATGGATGACCTGAGAGAATGTTTATCCAAAGTTAGAAGAGAACGTCAAGAGCTTTATGATGAAGTGATGTCATCACAACGGCGTGAGCAATCAGCCAGAGTTCGGGAGATTATCAGCAACTACCAGGAGAAAGGGGCTCAGGATGAGCGTGAGAGAGAACAGGACCTGCTGATTGAGACTGGTAGATCTTATTTCCAGAGATCTGATGACCGCATCTTCTCCAGTCCTGTGACCAGCCCAAGACGGAGCTTTAATCGCAGTTATGATGATGATGATATTCAGCAGAGGTCTTCCCCAAGAGTGATCACTCCCAGAAGATCGACTAGTCAGCACAGAGATTTTACAAGGGAAGATACTTCACTTTCAGGATACAGAGAGATATATCCTCATAGGAAGAGTTACACACCACGTAGTAGAAGCTGTAGTCCCACTAGAGCTGAAAGAGAAACCTCTTCTCCAGGCATGTACAATTCAGCACATTTGAATGAATCGCTTATAAATCAAACCTTACAAGAGATAGAACAAGATATGAAGAGAGAACGACAGAGGATTCTCTCACGCAGTAGATCACCATCTGCTCGGAACAGGTTTCAGTTCTCTTCCTATTCCAAAGATGACAGTCTTCTTGCCAATCAAAGTCCCAGTATGTCTCCACGTGCCCCAAGATTCAACAGTCGTGGATCACCAGAAAGGATTGTTGAAACGTCATACACCTCAAATTACTCCAGTTGTCTGAATCAAAGTGGTCGAGATTCATCTGAGGTAAAATCATACTCAGTACGAGGAAATGCTCCAGACCAGTTGAATAGATCATTTCATCCCATGGAGGACCTGCGTCGAGGGCGGAGTAGGAGCTGTAGTCCACTGGCTCGCTCTCCTCGACCTGGCATTCTGAGAACTAGTGATCGACTAGGGACAGATACATCAAGGAGTTTTCGTAGTCCGAGTCCTTCCTTTGCCCGACAAGGAAACTTGTCAGGCGAGAGAGGCAGGTAAGCAAATTCCACAGCATTGTTCATGTGTAGTTTCTTTTTTTTTGGCATGTAAGAGTTGTCTCTCATATTGAGCCATTTTATGTAAATTTTGAATCTTCTATGATTCTCTATGTAAATCCTTTGACTTGTTGAATTGTTTGTATTAAATGCATAAATATTTAGCTCCAACAAAGACCAGCTGTCAACATAGCCCTGGAAGCACTGGAAATGATACTCAGTTGTTATCATTTGATCTACATGATATATGCTTGTGGTGGCTAATCATCTTGAGCCATATTAGTGATTAATAATATTATCTCAATGAGAGCTTTATGAGATAATGGCAGGATGGTACTTAGAAGATGAGAGAAAGCTTAGGGGAAGAGAGGTGGAGGTGGAGGATTATGCAGAAGAAAAAGGAAATTTGTTGTATATAAAAAGCACATGAATATTAAGAGGATACTAGAATTGAATCTTCAGCCTTGCCACATAAAGTGGTTGTCTGTGGTGAAAGAAAACTGTACTAGACAATGTCATATCTGGAGGATGAAGGTAATACTGGAGAGGACAGGTGGAATGGGGTGGTGAACTTCTGTTGATTGAAATGTGTTCCATGTACTCTGCAGACTTTAATGATGCATGTAGATAATCACATCATGGTAAACAATGTCCATTTATTTGTTTAAGTTTTTTTTTCATTCGTGAAGAAAACTGTGAAGAGTGGATGATAACCAACAATTTGTTGTTGTTTAGTGTTTTATGTTTGTGCCAAGACAAGATATTGCAAGTAATAATGGATTGTACCACTTGTGCATTTATGCAATTATGTACTTGTATTGGTTTCTCCATGTCTGCACTGAAAGTTCACAGTGTCTTTCTCTGCTCTGCCACTCTTTTACCAGGAGTCCTATCAACCATCAAGGCAAGACGAGCTCAGCAACCCTTGAGCGCAGCCGAAGTCCCAAATACTTCCCTCGTGAGAGCCACTCCCCACCCACTCGCCTTTCACCTGAGGACAAGGACAAAAAAAGAAGACCACTCCACACCAAAACTGAAGCTGGCCAAATAGCCCTTAACCTGCAGAAAGAGTTTGATAAAGAAGATAAACTCATCCAAGCTTTGTCAAAGTCTTCAGTCTTTCAGAACAAATCTTGGTTTGAAATGCAGAGGTAAGTTTTCTTTGAACAGTTTCTGAAAATTTAATTACTGTGATGTTAAAACTCTTGATTAATAGAACTTACATTGGGAAAGTTGCTTTATGTGAATATGTATAAATATATAAGGTAATTTCTAGCAGTTTTTCTTCATGATAAAGCAGGGAAAACATATTGTGGTAGGTGAGGCATGGGAAAACTGACACTTTCATTTTAGTGATACTCATCTGATGTTTTATGAAATGAAATTGAGTTATCAGCTGATATTTGATGACATTGTGGTACTTTAACATTGATGTGGAAAATATGAAATTGTAGAGATAACATTCTGCATTAGCAACAAAGATTTAATTGTTGAGGTTTGTATTATAATTATCTAATGCCTTATGACATTTCGTAGGCCTGCTGGTGATACACTATATATCATGGCAATGTTTAGCATTATCCTGCTAAAATGACATTGAATGCTTCAGGATTATATATACACGGTGTCCCAAAATAATCTACACACTTTTGAATCGTTAATAACAATTCAGTTTATTGATTTTGACTTGTAGCTTTTATCTTATTGAAAGTTAATTTTCTATGTTTTTGTATACAATGTATTTTACTCTCAAATTCTTTAAATGTGTGTTCTTTCTCTTGTTTCAATCTTATTTACAAGACAGTGATTCAAAGAGTATATACATTATTTTGGGACCGTTTGTATAGGCAGATATATTACAAGGTATATTTGCTTTTAAGATTTTGCAAATAACAAATGGTCTTGTACAAATTTCAGAATCATATGTCTATTTCTTAAGCGTGTCAGGTATGCTATCTTCTTCCAAATTTTAGTTTAAGTGACCTTTTACCTCAAAACAAGTGACACATTTCTTTTGGTTTTGTCCAGTTTTGAGTTTGAGGGTCGTTGTCTATTTCTGTGCTTTTGATGATCCACACAAGTTTGTTTTGTTGCATTTTCCAGGTTTAAGTTTGTTGTTTCACTTTCAGTTCCAGTTTTTAGTTCCACTCAGTGTTTTGTTTGAAAAGCATCTTTTTGCTCACATGGGAAATATGTTCCACATGTTCTTTACAGCAGTTATAGGTTTCTTATGCTCCTCTATCACATACAAAAAGAATAATCGGTTCTTTTCTTAATGCACTATTATGTTAATTTTATTAAGAGGATTATGTAAGCATTAGAATATAGGGAGTCTGGAGAATTGCAGCTTAGTATGATGATGAAATAAAAAATGAAATAAATTGGTGCTCCGGGAAGGGTTTATTTATTTATATATTTATTTATTTATTTATTTTTAGTTATTAAACTTTATTTCATTGATTAATTGATTGATTGATTATTATTTATTTACATATTTCTTTCTTTATTTATTTATGATATACCTGTGTCTTTATTTATTTATTGACTGATTTATCCATATTTTATGTATTTATTTTTATGTTTTTTGTTTTTTTTATTGTGCTGAGGGATGAAGAAAAGAACAAACTGTTCTAAATTGTGCAGTTGCATGTCACTAGTATAGCAATGTTTTTAGTTACACTAAATTTTGCATGGAAATTGAACTATGTATATCCACTTCTGGTGATCCAGATCCTTAGATAACACAATAGTCCTGCATACCCAACATAGTCTAAGGAAAAGACACTGCATACACTCACAGTCCATAATTCAGGGCATGAATTCCCTGTAGTGCTATATTATGTTCTACTGTTATTGTTAGTTAGCAAACCGGAAACGACTAATGACAACACATGTCCATGGAAGCAGAAGTTTTGCCTCTCTCAAAATATTTCATTTCTTCCAGTTTTACTATTATGTATTATTTAATAATTTGTTGTCAAAATCTTCAGTAATTTATAAATTCACCAGATCAACATGTTACTCAGCAGGATAACAAATGAAAAGAATTTAGATAGGACCAAGTTTGTTTGGATGGTCAAATAGTCAATTGTACTTCGCACAAGATCGCACTTTATTGACTGCTTGGATCATGAATGAAATAAGGGTTCTTGTGGTTATCACTTAGATAATCAACACCCAAAGTGGAGAAATTTCACTTTCTTATTATGAGCAAATCAGACAATTTTAGGATTAAGATTTTTCAGGACAGATATCATCTAAAATCACCAAGTTTCAGCTCAGATCCATCGTAAGAGTTTGTACTTTGTCAATGTGCATATCATTTTCTTTCACTAAATCTCAGAAAAGTACCATATATGTTTGATTATGAATTTAACATTATATAAGGGAATCATCATTTCAACAGATGGCTTTGACTACTCAGCATCTATATCACGGCGTCACAACGGTGGCACTTTAGTTGCGCTGGGCTTGGCCTGAAACCACAAGCGGGGTCACGAGTATCAGGTT
>JBCEWB010000012.1:1017610-1029222 GCA_039654565.1 Peronia peronii | reverse complement strand
AATTTTCACTCAAAAGTCATGGAAAAGTGTCCCATATTTTGATGTTTTTTTGCTATATAAAGGTCATCAAAAAAAAAATCCAAAAAAAAACGTAACTTTTTTATTTATGCATGGATTTTCAAAATTCAAAAGGCTTCTTGCTCAGGAAAGATAGACCTATCACACACACTAAGTTACTATTTTGTTTTTCGAAAATAATTTTTTTCATTGGCATTGCTACTTGTGTGTCACAGTTTCACAAGCTGGGTAAGGAGAGGAGTGGAGAGGTGGGTACAATAGACTAACGAAACCACATCGTAACCCAGTGGCTCCAATGAAAGGCAAACACAGAGGTTTGTGTCTAGTTTGGACTACAATCAGGGAGAGGGGTCGCCGTGTGTGTATTTACAAGTGACGCGTTTACGCATTCACCCACGCACTGTCTAGATCTAGTCTGACTTGTGCAGCAAACTGGTTTCGTATTTCATACAACTGTTAGGAATCACTTGTATCAGTGGACGGGCGCAGCTAACAAAACTGACAAATTGCAAAAGCCAAGACGGTCCTTTTAAGGGCCGAACAATTGTAACAAAAAGTTTTAAAAGATAAAAGAACAGGTACTGATTTTATTGATAATTTTTTTTTTTTAACCAAGGGCAATAACTATCAATATTTTGATTGTGGAATAGTCGCTTTCCCTTAGGTGAAAATACAGCACTATTAGTATTACTTGCTATTAACCCACCTTTGCAACGAAAGAACACCATCTTAAAGAGGTTTCTCTTATATCGACTTTCTCTTATATCGACACAAAACATCTGGACCCTTACTTGTTGATATATCAGGTATGCACTGTAGCTACATTGCCAGAATTGGGCAAAACAAGGCTAAGGTCCCCATATTTGATTCCATCAAAGGTAGAGTCCTCGACATAAGATTTGATGGATTAAGTTATTGGTATAATATGTATATGTGTGCAATCAATAAAATTTGGTAAAGTTATTGATGTATTATATGTATGTACAAATGTTTATTTTTGGCATGCCTGTTTGCAGTATTGTACTAGCTTAAATTCAAGATAGGATTAGATATAAAAGTTCAAGACCCAACTCCTTGGTTTAGTTTTCTCCACACCTCCTTATCCTAGCCCCTTAAAAAAAAAAAAAGAGAGAAGAAAAAAATTAAAAGAAAAATTGTGTCCAAAAAAAAAAAAAAGAAAAGAAAAGCATATCATACAGAGACAGAAGAAGGGAGAGTAAAATCATCTCTTGTCACTTGCCATTTGGCCATGTGTGACAATGACCCTCCAAGCAAAGATTTTAGTATGTGAGTAACTTTGAAAGCAAAACATCATGATGAACTGAGTCGAAAGTACTTCAATTTTGGGATGTTGTGACATTTATCACGTGCCCGGATGTTGATGATTTTCTTTGTTTCATTCACTGCGGATCTAGCCTGCAGGTCTAGTGCGATTTGGCGGTGCCAGTTTTAGTCGTAATTCTGATGGGTGTGGTGGGGAATTAGATCACATTATTAGTCAGGAAATTTCAGACTTTGGACTTCAGCGGAAAAAATGAACTTTTTGATGGTCAGAAACGTCTTGTTGGCTGCTGCTGTTTCGATACAGTCAGAACAAGGAAAGCAAAAACAAAAGTACGGATGTTTTGTACACATGCCTGGAATGAAGATACAAATGCATACCTGCCAACCCTACAGAAAGAGTTGGTAGTCGACCGACTTTTTGCTTAAACTGCCAACCTACAGAATTTGCATCGCGAACTGCCAGCTTTCCCATCCTCCCGATTTTATTTTTAAAAAAATTTTTTTTTTTTTTTTTTAAAAAGGCAAAATCTGTAACCAGTGGTCTGCTAGGCCTAAGCCTCCATTGTTACCGTGGTTGGTGTAAAGGCAATAATGCTCATCGCAAGCGTCCAGTCCTGTAGAAGGTGCTCTAGGCGATCATCCCGCATTTCAAGTCAGTATCCTGCCTTCCCTCGCCGTGAATATAAATTCCCGCATTCGGACGAATTCAGACATTTTATACTAGTTTTTCCACATTTCATGCTTTGGCGTCATTCTGAATGTAACTGGTCCCATGCATTTTTGTTGTTTTTACCATGTTAGTGGTAGTGAACAATTTGAAGTGTTTGTACCTCCCAACCAAAATTAGACCGGGATTTCCAGCTGTTCGCTTGGTCGGAACAGATCTATTACATGCACTTGTGGGGGGACGCGATGACTCTGTGGTTTGGCATCTGCTCACGAAGAAAATATGCCGGGATCGACTCAATGGTCCCCTGGCTTCCAGTGGGTAGGGATGCCCGATGTCTAGCCTTCTCGGATAAGGGCGAATATATTTCGGAGATCCCGTGCGTATGTTACGCACGTTAAAGAACCCTTGGCAGTTGAAAGTCGATGAAAGAGTAGGCTGCATGCGCTGTCCGGACAGAATTTTGAAATTCCAAATTTCTACCCACAAAATTTCTCAGCAAAAATTGGCAACTTCTAAAACCCAAGATGATCCTACTTTCTTAGGATTGAAAAGCTTAAGAAAAACAAACAACATGCACTTGTGTGTTAGGTAGAGTGAGTTTCAGCATCAGTAAAGCACAAATCCAGTGTGCGATCTGCAATACCATCTATTATTCATGTATAAGCCTATGTCTGTTCAACAAATATTATCATTACACAGGCGTAAATATCTACGGGTTTGAAGATATTCAGCTTCATGAAGTCCTTATAGACAGTCGTAAAGTCCTTAAAAAGTCCATGAAAAGTCTTTGAATTTTAAGGCATCTAGGGAGTGTGAACCCTAATTAACAGAGCAACACATATTGTGACGTGTAGGGTTTTCAGGAGAGTTAGGGAGCTGAGTTTTGGTTGGAAAAACAATAGTGGGTTGTTAAAAGTTGGATTTTGGCCAGAAGAAAATTATGGCTTGGGAAATTGTGGGAAAGGTAATCAATGAAAAAGTGAAACAGAACTTGAAGTAAACCAACAGTGGTGGGTCATTTTGATAAAAAAAAGATAAGCAGCATCCGAGAAAGGCAGATAAATTAAGAAATGGGCTCCCTTGAAATTTGTTCTCAGTGTGCCCAAATTTTTGCTAGACCTTTTCTGTAGCTACTTTGCCATGAGCTGGATTAATTATATTAAAAACAAATACATTGAAATAAAGTCACAAGACAAACCAGAGATTCTAAATGAACCTGACAGGTCTATGGTTTGCATGCCCTTTTTTTTTTTTTTTTGTCTTCTATTCATAGAGTGGACAGAGTGCAGAAAATGGAGACCAAAACCTGGACAGTGAAGGTAATTTATTAGATTTTATAGATTTCATTGTCACAACAAAAAAGTCAATAACTACCATACAAAATTACATATATATATAATGTTTAGGAAGATATTTCAGTGTATATAACATACATTGTGGTCTTTGTTCTTTTGTTGTTGTTTTTTTTTCCGTTCACCTGAGAGCAACACTGGTTTGCTTTGTTGTCCAAACTTGTTTCAAGTAAAGGTTTGGTGGAATAGGATTTGTTTTTCAGCATTCTTCATGCGTATATGTGAATAGGTGGCAGAATACTATTGATTCTCTGCGCTCGGCGATTGCTATTCAAGAAAAATGTTTCACCTTCTTGCCAAGCAAGCATTGCGCATACTTCTGTGGAATCCCAGCATGATGTAAAGATGATATGGCCTCCTTTTGAAGCAAGTAAACAAGATTTTGTTGGTTCCCCCCCTTTTTTTTTTAAAAGAAAAAAAAAAAAGAAAATGCGACTGTGTGAAGTATCCAGATCAAGTTCCAAACGTGAAATCATCACGGGCACGGGTTGGATATGAATCAACAATCTCTCTTGGAGAATGGCTGCATTTATGATCCCAAGTTTTTTGGTTCTTTTCTTGTCTTGGGTAGTTATTGTACTTATTTCCAGCACTTTTTTTACTTTTTTTTTTTTTTTTTTTTTTTATTTACAAAGAAGGATTGGTTTTATTTTTTTTTATACTGTCTGATGATGGACATCCTGACTCATGATTGCTGTCACAGAGAAATCAAGACCACCACAGAACAGTTTGTTTCATATGGCTGTTGTAAGTATGCGGGTTTGCTGTCCTGAGTCAGCCCTTGATGCCTCTAGCCACCATCCAGATTTTATGTTATCCTAATCTCATTTTGTGAATTTCTTTAGTTCCCCAAGTGGAGGATATTGGTGGCGATGCTGCAGCAGAAGAGGAAAAACCATTAACAGCATTCAGCAGTGAAGTCCAAGAACACGAAGAAAGACAAGAGGATGAAGAAGAGGAATTTGGTGTGGAAGAGTATGACATTGAGGGAAATCCAGATGAGGAAGCGGAAATACCGGTGGAATTCATAGATGAGATGGGAGAATCAAGTCTTCAAGAAGGTGGAGAGACTTTTAATGTCAGTGAGAATGCAGCAAGTGATTCGCAAATGCAGGCTGAAGAGCGAAATGAACAGGACATTAAACCTATCACAGACACTGATTCATTCGCTTCAGTTCCATCATCATCTGGTGCAGTAAAACCTGGCAAAGGAGAGAACACTGAATCATCGGCTGTTTCTGAAGGCGGAGATGAATCGTTTGTGGTGCAAGTTGATGACACCATGTTAAACGACATAGATGCTGACCTTCTGGACGGTGCTCAAGGTGAGGGCAAAGCAAGTGATGCAGCCCGTGGTAGTCAGGGAGAAGACAAGGAGAAGAAAGAAGGTGATGCTGCAGACACCTCACAAGGTAGTGCCACAGCAGCTGTAGATGCTTCATCTAAAACGGTTGAAAAAAACGACTCAAAAGACACGGGCAAGGCAACAGGAGGTAAAGATGATAAAGACTCGAAGCTGGCGTCCAAGAGGTTTGTTTTACATCATTAAAGTAACTTTGTTGATTGTTTGAAGTCTGCAGTCGTTTTGGCGCAAGAAAAATTATTATTTTGTCAAGATTCATCCTTTAGTTTGTGTTTCTTTTATTCTGCTTTGATCACCTTTCCATGTATGCGGTGCTAAATTTCTTTCAGTTTTGACAGTGCATCTAACTGAAAACTTGATCTTTTACCGGAAATTTCAGGTACAGGTGGTAGAAGGTTGCATCCCTCTTAAGTTCTGTCCTTGTTCTTAGCTTTCTTTGAAAGACTGTGTTTTGCGTTTTGCCATGGTGCTGCTTGTATGTAGTTTCTATAAAATCCATTTCCTCTCAACGCTTACATAATGGAGAAGACTTGAACTACAGTTTAATATTCTACTTTTCTGTAAAGTGAGAGGTCTAAATTGCTGCATCACTTCTTCTGAGGTGAAACTCTTTCCTGTCATATTAAAACGAAAGAATTCATTGTTAAGAGTTCATGGATAACTCTCACCTTTTCTTGTTTCAGCATGTCTGCTAAACCAGCAAAGAAGGATGAGAAAAATAAGGGTAAGAATGCCAGTGTTAGTTCAGTTTTTGTCTTGTCATCTATTGCATGTTTTTTCATGGTTGATACAGTAGATCTTAGGACTAATAAGCACAATCATTTGGTTTGTTCTTTTATTGTGTAGCCATCAGCCAGTTATAAGAGAAACAAAAAAAACTTACGGAATTTTTCAAAGTTTACTCTCATGAAATCGGACTTATTGGACCCTGTTTCAGTTTTTGTTTTGGCCACTTCACAAGCAGCATTATTCAAGTGGATGGGGGTTGGAGGGGAGCGGGGGAAGGAGAGGATGCTGTATTAGCATGACCTAATGTGAATACCTTGAGTTATTATAAGTTAAGATTTTCTTACCTTGCTCACCCAGAAGTTATATTCACAAATGAGGAAAAACAGAAAGAAAGAAAAGCGAGATTTAATTCATTAGCTAGGCGATTAATACTTTCTCAGATTTTTTGCTTCTTTATTTCTCTCAAAAGTTCTAAATGGTGATTAAACATGTTTGCTTGCAAACTTTACAGCCTCACAGAGCAGCCGTAATTTATGGGTGAGTGGATTGTCTTCCAGCACACGTGCTACAGACCTGAAAACACTTTTTAGTAAACATGGGAAGGTGAGTTCAGATGTTATTGACTGCCAAGAGCCAAGATTTTTGTTCGTTGTCGCAGCGTTGCCAGGAAAATTATCATATTAATAGCTTAACATGTTTCTGCATCAGTGAGTGGCCATTACGTATTTAGTTTGTGAATGCGTTTTACACATTTTTCAGAGTAATCAGCTTTTATTTGTCCATTAATGCAATGTCCTATCAAGAAATTAGTCTAGAGGATTTTATCCTCCACTGAATAAGTTTGTTTTGATATAGAAACGCTTCTCGGCGACATAAAGAGGAATAGGCTATATGTATGATAGCCTTAGTGTCATGGGTATGTTAGATAACTAACGATGGCTATATTGGTGAGTTTATGCAAAGTGTATCTTAGAAAACACAGTGATAGTGAAGAGAAGACTACCAAAAAATTTATGTTTGTATTCTGTCTTTCTTTCACAGGAATTAGTCAGAAATTACCAGAACAGAGCCAATGCTCAGGCATAAGCAAAGGAGTGAGAAAAAGAAAAAAACAGAGACCCTGTGAAATATTAGTAAACAATGATGCGATTATACTTTTATTATTTGAATAGGAAATAATTTATCATTATTATCATGGCATTTTTTTCATAGTGCTGGTCATTGAATTATAAAAAGATTGTTTCTTCAACAGGTGATTGGTGCTAAAGTTGTGACAAATGCTCGTTGCCCTGGCTCTAGATGCTATGGATTTGTGACCATGGGCACAGCAGATGAGGCCACAAAGTGTATTCAACAGCTTCATCGAACAGAACTTCATGGAAGGATGATATCTGTCGAAAGGGTATAGATCTGAATTCCTGTCTCTACTGGTCACCATAATTAATCAAATTTTGCAAAATCTTCAAAACTTTTTTTAAAAGTCAGGCTCTCAGAATCTTCATGTATTTGGGTCCTTATGGATTTTGTAATATCATTCAGTTTCACTGATACACATGCAATAGGCTAAAGCACGGTAATCTTGTTGACTTTAAAATTTTAAATAAAATCTTTGTCCAAAAAAAAATAATAAGGTGCAAAACTGTGTTGTGCAGTGTGTCTTTCAGATAGAAAGAATTTCTCTTTCCCCCCCCCCCCCCCCCTTTAAGACAACATGTAAATTGAACAAAATTAATATGTCTTCTCTCCATCAGGCCAAAACTGAGCCTCAGGGAACAAAGGCCAAGGTTTTGCCTCCAAGTGGCATCAAATCTCCAACAAAATCATCTCGCACAGCATCCCGCAGATCAGATCCTAAATTAGCACCACACAAAGAGGAAGGTAAATTTTTTTTTTTTTTTTTTTTTTTTAACGGGAGTCTTGGATAAGAAAAATTTAATACAGATCAAAATTTGGCAACTGGAGGTTTTACCAGATCAATGTACTTTAGTATTCCTACTTTCAAGAGCACCACTTGGATTGGCCCATTTATTAAGGAAAGGTGCATCATGCAGTGTGATGGATTTTGAACCATCCCAAGCATAAAATATCACTATTTCCTCAAAATTGAATTTTTAAATGTTTTTTTTAATTCCTCCTATGTGATCTTAAGATTTTAAACTCTTAGAATACTTTACAAATAGATTCACCAAAAATTCACACGTATCAGTTCCGATGTTAATTAGTCTAATATGTTAAGTGTGAAGTCCCAAGTTTTGCTTTGGCCTGTGTTGTAAAAAAAAGATATAACAAGTCATGGACTAAGAATGTAGAGAAAAAAGATCCATGTGAAGTATAAAAAAAAGATTAATAAATTATATGAATATTGACATGCCAAATAAATCATTAGATACAGTATACTCGACCTTGTACTCAGTATGCAGAAAGACTTTTCAAAATATCCTAAAAGCTTTTTTGAGATTTAAGATTATAGGTTTATGGCTTTTTGGGGTTTTTTTTAGTGTCTTGAAATCCAGTATGGCTACCACTGCTTAACATTTTGATTGTTTTGTATCAGTGGAGTGATGGTTGACATATATAACAGAAAAAAAATATATTGAAATAAGCCATAACTAGTTTTGGATTTTGATCCTTTTCCTTCCTTGTCTTCTATGTGCTACCATGTTCCTCTTCATTTGTTCTATTTAAAAGCACAGTACTCTATATTTGTTTCAGTTACTTGCAGAGAAAGATGTTTTGCCAGTTTTTCTATGTGAAGGGTGATAGAAGTTCGTTTTGAATTATTTCATTATGACACAGTAAACTGCACAAATATTTGTTACGGAGTAATTATTTTGTGATATTTATTTAGAAAAGAGTTGTGAAGCATAATTTCAAATGTTTAATCTTTAGAGCACAGAGAAGTATCAAAAGAAACCAACAAAGAAGGTGACAAGGAGAAGAAAGTTGAGGAAAAGACAGAAGAACCAAGAAGTGTTTCTCGACATCGCAGTCATGACAGGAAACGATCGCCGAGAAGTAGCAGCGGAAGGCCAGGTGGTGGGTATATTGTGGTTAGATTGAAGGAGGATAGTTGAATGTTCTCACTCATCTGAATATGTGCACCGTAAGAATTAAATTGAGTTGTGAAGTTGTTTGTGTTTCTGTACTCTATGATCTCGAGATCAAAAATGTTTTGAATGGCAGTTGGCACTGGGTGTCAGATTTTTACAATTTCTTAATAATTCTTTTTTTTTTTTTTTGTCTGTGACTAGAACATCATCACCGACATTCAAGAGAAAAGTCTCGGCTCTCAGACAAAGACAAGAAAGAGCTGGATGTGTTGTCCTTCGAGAAGATCAAGGTAATGCTAAAGATGGTTTCTAATTTTTACATGTCATTACATTTACGGCATGGAAATAGCTGTCTGTGATGGATAGAATTCCAGACTCAATAAATATACATTGCCTGTTATTTGCAACATCTGTATTTTATTTCCTGCTACAACATTTATCAACAAACAAATTAAACACTTTCCAGGGAAAATAGCGCAGGATAATATTTGTGGAGGAAACTTTTGTTTTTTGTTGTTGTTTTTTTTAAATGTTTAAAGCCAGTGAAAATTTCTGATCTGAGTCCCATTTAAATATTAAGGCTCAGTGTGAAAATGAACTGGGGCCAAAAAAAAGAAGAAGAAGAAAAGCATAAAATTTAACCTTGTCCACGAGGGGTGCCAATTCCACAGCTGTTAGTTTTCATTTCTTACCTTTCCATTAAAAACTTAGACCTATTCATTCTTTCATCGTGTTTTCACTATGAAATTTGAAATTATCTTTTAAAGCATTACTATGGCCGTCTTTCTTTTTTTTAAAATGAAGAAGTTGTGTCCCTTCACCCATAGTTGCAAATTATGGTTCTGGTTGATCAAGAATTGAGTTGCAAGTTATTCACTTCTCTCTCTGAATTGGACTGCTTTTACATATAGACATCTTCAAACTAAATAAAATTCCATCATTATATTAGTCAAATATAGTATCATCATCAAAGTTCTGCCATTATGCTTGCTTTCAGGCTGAGAGAGAACGTGAGCGTCTGAGGCGCAAAGAGATGTATTTGAGAAATGAAGAAAGACGACGTCAACTAGACTTGGAAAGAGAACAATACAAGCAGCAGCTGATAGAAAAACGGCAAAGGGAAGAAGCCCTGAAAATTGAAAGAGAGAGAAGGAGATTAAGGTTAGAATTATGCTTCCATTGGAGGAGGAAATTGTATTTGATGAAATGGAAAAGTATTATTTGTTGACAATTTATTTATTTGTTAACAATTTCAAAGAACTACTGACTTGCGTATGGCTTGCAGCCCTCGCAGAGCTCTTCCTCCACATCTGTGACCTGACATGATGTGGTCTTCATCGTTTGCTGTCTTGCAGTTTGAGTGACACTATTATAAATACAGTAATCACAAATTTGACAACAGCTGTCTATCATCTGCTTTCAGTTGAGAGTGATTTCTTGTTATTTTCATTTTCCGCACAATTAATTGCTTGTTACTGCGTCATGGTGTACACCTATTCCCCAGCATTTACCGCAAAGTGAGGGTAAATTAAGGTTTGTTGGTTTGGTTTTTTTAAATTTTTAAATTTTTTTTTTTATTACATTCTTAAAATATTGTCTTTAGGTCCTTTAATTTCTTAGCTCAGTTTAGTATCCTCAGTGTCATTATGTTTTCTGTGATGCCAAGAGAAGCACAGAAGTGCAATTAAAGTAACAACAATCTCTACAGATCGGATGTAAAGTATAGAAGATAAGCTGACAAAATGTGTTGGTTACAATTGGCCTTGTGAAGGTTGGAGATAACCCTGAATGGTGTCTAGAACAAAACATGGAAATCAAACAATGAAGTAATAGCTATTTCATCTTGTAGATTGCCCTCAAGTTTACAACATAACTACATATAAATAGCAAAATCGTAATAAAGTATATGGAACTTTTGAAATTTTAGTATTAAAAAAAAAAAGAAAAAGTAAGAGCTTTGAATGTTTGTCTGGTATTATTAAGCATGTGTATTACGTTTACAGGGAAATGCGAGAGGAACTTGAGAGAGAGAGAATGGAAACTGAGAGACTAAGACTTGAAACAGAACGTCTTCAGATTGAAAGGGAGCAAGAGACTTACAGAAGGGAGCAGCAAAGGTAAATTCACAATCGGGGCTGATCTGTCTTTGCCATTTGGTACATTGGCAAAGTATATAGAATGAAAATCTGTCAGGGATTTATGTGTAAGGTATGGTGCAGAATTTAAAATTAGTTGTGAAGCCATAAATGGCATATGGCTGCAAATAAGGTAACTTAAAAAATGGCTGGTATTAAGCAGCAAAAGTTAACACTTCTTGATTACAACATCGTTATACTTGCCCTTGTTTTTTTGTAAATCAGTCTCTAGGTGTAAGGAATTGAAAAAGGTTGATTTGAAAAGATAAAACATTAGTTACCCCTCTCTACATAAAATACAATATAATGAATTTTGCTTTATTTTATCTGCTCACTGTCAGCGTATATGAAATCCTGCATTTTGCTGCAGTTTTTGTTTATACGTAAAATTTAAAAACTCACTGTTATATGGTTTGCACCACCATTAAAAGAAATGAGTTATGAATTTCTTCGTTTTATTTTCATATTTCCTGTTACTGCGAATTTGTTAGGCCATCTCAACAGCTGCAGAATTCAGGCAGTAAGCCATATGTTGCTTTGCACTTGATTAAACCTAAGTGCATGTATCAGTTACTTGATTTATACTGCTTAGATGTTTTCTCACTGTTTGTTTGCGTGACTTTTAAAAAATTTTTAAAGTTATGCATCTGTGGATTGATACGATTTTTTAAAAGTGTCAGGATTATTTTTTTTTTTTCAGTTCTATGCTATAAAAACATTTTGTTTTCTCTTACTAAGAGTTCTCCAGGACCGGGGACGCCCATTAAAACGACCAGGAGACCGACCTGTTCTTAGGGATGAAGAATGGCCCAGCAAGCGTCCTGCATCAGAGAGATACCCTCCTGAGAGGTACAGACTGCATGTTGTTTTCATTAGTTAAGATCTTAAGGGGATGGGTCCTGAAATGTGGATTTTGCTCAAAAAATGCGATTTCGGGTTTTTGTTTTCTCTTAAAAGCCCTGCCTTTTCTGCGTATAAAAATGGTATCAAAAAGTGGATATGTCCATTCTA
>JBCEWB010000012.1:986947-1007705 GCA_039654565.1 Peronia peronii | reverse complement strand
AGTAGGCTGCGTGCCGCTGTCCGGGCAAAATTTCCAAATTCCAAATTTCTACCCTCAAAATTTCTCAGCAAAAATTGACAATTTCTAAAAGCCGAGATAATCCTACTTTCTTTGGATTGAAAGGCTTAAGAAAAAAAAACCAAAAAAAAAAAACCAAACAAACAAAAAAAAAAACCCTGATCAAACACGTAGTTGGCCTATCGGGATTAGAGTAATATCATTTCCCATTTGACACAGTAGATCTAGATCTATGTTCTTACAATATCAAATATCCTTTTCATTAACAGATAATTGATAATGACCTACACAGCATTTCTTCTTCCCCACAGCTACGATTTACCGTCGAATTTTTTCTTCCTCCCACATTTACAGGATTGCAGTTAACCTGTAGCCTGATGCCCTTCTCCATATTGTTAGTGCAATGAACCACGTATGACCTAACGAGAAAGGTTCCATATAATGTGACTGTCAGTGCCAGCTTTCTTTTCCAGTTAAATCCTCAAAGCAGTATAAAGCGAGCAGGATAAACGTGGGTCAACTCCATTTCAATAAAGCACTGCGTTAGTAAATTTTCTATTGCATTGTCTAAATTATATATACAATTTTACAAAACAGTCTAACTGGAATGGTTTATATTTAGGCCCATATATTATGTGCTTGAACTCCAATCAATTGCTCTACAACAATAGTTATGGCAAATACGTTATAGCGGCATAAACCAGTCGTCTCTATGTGTAGGGTTATCGATTAACTCTTATTTAACAGCTGTATGCAGTCTAGCCCCCTTCTTCTCCACATTCAGTGAGCACGACAGCAATCGAGGTATATAGCTCCGATATCCGTAGGTCAAGCGGCATGGATAACCGTCTGCCCGAAATAGGCGGCCCACAAGTGAGTCCCCTGTATTGTTTTTCACCAATTGTGGATTGTTTATGTGTGCATTCAAATTCTTCTGGTGTTAACCAATAATAAATAAATAAATAAAATGTAAAGCAGAACATAGAACATGCAATATTTAGAGTTCGAATGACGCGGGGATGGGGGGGGGGGGGATTCTATAAACAAATTTAAACTTAAATCAGCACTAGCCGTGTCTTCTAGATGGAACAAATCAATTGAAACCGTTTACCGCATTACAATCGCTGCGTTTTTCATTTGCAGCAAGCATTTTCTTATAACCTCTTCTCCTTTACGTTACAGAGGACAAGCAGCATAACGGCATAATTTTACTTTAGTTCAACAGCTCAACGGAGAACGAGAATTTCATTAGAGCAGCACAAAGTAACTGGTCTGAAAAAAAAATCGGACACTCCAATTTTTCTATTATTTCCATGGAAACGAACTGAAAATATTATCGATTAGTTGCGCGCGTTCGAGCAGAGCTAAGTTATTCTGAGCGGAAACAAGCCTCGCGCGCAGTGTTGTAGAGACTACTCACTGTTGCTAAAACGAGGTTACAGAAGTATGGCTGCCAAGTGCTAGAGGAAGGGCAGTTTTACCTTCTCAGTGATGTAAGTTCAAGATTACACATACCATGATTAGAACTATATTTTGTTGGTGCTTATTTTCAGTAAATTCAGCTGTTGTATAACGGATTTACATGCAATCTAGAGTTCATTGGTTTTTGGAGATAGCGAGATCTCTTAGATTCACATTATTTCATGTATCGCAATTACAATTTTCTTTCATCTTTTCTTTTCTTCCGTGAGAGGGAGATGGCGGTATATAGATGGCCATCATAAACGCAAGTTTTGTCTTCGTCGCAGATAAAAAACAAATGTGCTTTAGCAATATTCCGGGAGATTTCGCCTACTTAATGATAAATGGCGGGTCATTTCGATGCTGTTCTCAAATCATGGTGGTAGTCTAGAGCTAGAAAAAAAGAACCGAAGTTTTTGTTTGGCAGTCAAATAGTAAACAAAAGCAAAGAAAAGTTGTTGTTTTTTTCTTAATAATTAGAGTTGCATTTTGCACAAGATGGTGAAAAGAATAATGTTTCTTTTTTAATTGTGTGACTATATTATCAAGTATTTTTTTTTTTTTCATCAGTCATGCCAGTGGTTGTATCTTATGTTCCAATAATTATTATGAATTATTATATTTTTATATCGCAAAATTAATGTAAAACTTATATGGCTATGTAGGATTCCATCAATCATAAGCCAAATAATGTAAATGCTGGATTGAATTTTAAGTTCTAATCTTATTTCTTCCTTACTATTGAAGTTTTAGTGACAGAAGACCAGGTGAAATCCATTTCAAGGCATGGTAATGGTTCTTAGGCATTGTTCTTAGAATGTCAGTTTCATTCTTTGTCTTTAATTTTTTGTAATATATTTTATTTGCAGGTTTGTCATCTAAGTACGCACAAGTGGCAGCATGTGATACAGCTTTATGGTTGCCAACCATTTTATATATTTAGCTGTGAATTGAACAATTCGTATTGATCTTACTAATCACTGATAAAACATGTAGGCTAAAACATAATTACATGGAACAGTAGGTGTCAGCATTGACAGATCACGTTGTGAAGCCAGCCATATAGAGCTAGCATGTGTGTTTGCTAAGGGACGAATAGGAAGGATGCAAGGAAGGTCTGCTACTGAATACTGATATGGTTCTTGGGTGACTTTGTGCAGTACATTTTTATCTATAACAGGAGCAAGCATTCATAGCTCATCATGACATTATCAACAAGTTGTGAAGAGAATGACCGGCAGTGGTATTCCTTTTTAGCTTCCAGTCTGGTCACATTTGGCAGTGGTTTTGTCATTATTCTCATTTATCGCATTGTGTTATGGCTGTGTTGCCGTAAGAAAAAATGCTTGCAAGTCACCAACCCAGCAGCAAAAGCAGCTGGTGCTGATCAAAGACACATATTAAAGAGTTCAGATCCAGAGATAGGATGGATGACAGAAGCCAAGGATTGGGCAGGGGAATTGATTTCAGGACAGACAACAACGGGACGAATCCTGGTATGTGGTTTCATTTTGAAAATTCGGAAAAGTTGTTTTGTGCTCAAAGAGAAATCATTGAATACGTAAATTACTAAATATATAGTTTATTAAATTATTATATTTAGATATTTAAAATGCCTTTCATTTTTTAATCCTTCTGGATTGAAGCGTAAGCAGTGGTTTACCTCATCTGAATTATCTTTGAGTGAAACAAGGAAGTTTCCTTTATCAGTTAATGTATTTTTCAGTCTGGCAAATTATTAACAACTTCTTCTTTTCTTATCACCAACAAAATACATTATCAAGCATATTTTTAACTGAAAATTAATTCAATGATCTTTTTCAGGTGGGATTGGTGTTTCTGTTGAGCATTGCATCATTGATCATTTACTTTATTGATGCCTCGTAAGTATACTCATTTCTGGTAATAGGGTGCTTTTCCAGAATCAAAGAATGCTATGATTTTATCTGACAGTTGACAGCTATGTGAGAAATTAGTTCTTTTAGGGAAAATTAATAATGTTATTACCACCAATAAATCAAGATTATCAGGCATTTTAACAGTGTTCGCAAAAATTTTGTTGAAAATGCTGAAGTATATAGCAGGCATGCAAATCTGCAAACAAGGTCTATTCTCACAGCTGTGGTTGTGTGTATGTGTGTAGTGACGATTTTGTTATTATACAGTGGAATGTGCTTAAACCAAAATTTTAGGGACCAGGCATACATTTTTATACATATTTTGGTTTATTCAAACTGGTATGGTGGAAGTTGTCAGAAGAGGGGAACAAACTCTGTAAGGTCAAATTTCACCAATTAAAATCATGTGGGTCATCTGAAACTACATGGTACCGTAACATCCCACACCGCATCGGACAGCGCACATCACGATGCTTTGATGATGTGTTGTCCGCCTTGCCTCATCCACACACCGCGTAATTTAGATTCCACAGACAATGCGCACTTGATTCACTGACGCAGTTCCCCCGTTCCCTACTCCCTTTCCGTCTTTGACACCTGCTGGTGGCCTCAGGCCTGACGATGAGAGAACAGTGTGTCGGTACTAAACATGTTTGATTAAGAATAGGTCGCAGGCTTCGACTAAATTCAAGGTCATTGTTTTCGGTTCAGCTATTGACTTTGGTTTATCGCTAGTTCATTAACATTAATAACAAAGAGTATAAGAGAAAAAAAACAGGGATTCTTTCAGTTCAGCCATGTTTTCAGTTTAGCCGTTTTTGGTTTTAGTGTGTTCCACTGTATTATGTCATGGACTGTAAGCCAACATGCCAGATAGTTTGAAAAGAAAGATGAGGTTTGAAGGAGAAGAAAAAAAAAGAATAAATCCCAGTAAGATCTTTGTGCCATAACAACAACAATCTTTTAAGTATTATTAATCAAGACGATTAATCAGTATGATGTAGATATGTCATAATAACAATTATTTTTCATAGCGTTCTCTATTGTCATCATTGTTCATTTCATTTCAGAACAAACACCACAGTTGAAACATGCCTGCCTTGGTCTTCCAGCACCACTCAACAAGTCGACTTGGCATTCAATGTCTTCTTCATGATTTACTTCTTCATAAGGGTAAATATAATTTTTGTTTCTTGTTAATGTTAACAAATTTAATCAGTTCTTACAGATTGTAATCAGATGTGCAGTTCTCTCGGAAAAACTTGTTGGATGTGAAAGAAAGATATAATTTTGACTCAATGACACAATGCTGTTATGTTCTGCAGCAGTCTAAATAATTTTGCATCGCTGTTTAGGTAATTTAATGAAAGTACATTTTTACTCTTGATACTGTCATATTGTTCTACATGGACACCTTGTTCTGCCAGAAATGCCATAGATGCAGCACAGTCCATGACAAGAGATCAATTTCTATTTCAGTTTGTAGCAGCAAATGACAAACTTTGGTTTTGGATGGAGCTCTTCTCATTTGTGGATTATTTCACGATACCACCCTCCTTTGTGGCCATCTATTTGGATAGAAACTGGTTAGGTAAGGACCATCTTTCAAGTTTCATTATTTTATATTTGCTGCATGTCTTTGCTTTGAAGACTTTTGCCTTTGCAGGAAAAGTACACATACCAAATCATTTGTGAAAATTCTCTCCTGTAAGTTTAAATAGTTGTAGTGTGAAGGGGTGACCGATGTCTACAGGACAAAGAAAACATGCCTGGTGAATAATGAATTCATATGAATATGACTGAAATATGTCAGAAAGATTATAACTTATATATAAGACAAAGAACCCTGGAAAAAAATTTGTATCATAGTTTTTGCATATTCATTTAAAATTAACACTGTTATGATGTTGCACATCAAAGAATTAGTTATGGAACAGTGCTAAATTTCATCATTCCATTTCTGTGTCTATCCTTTATAATGTTACAATAATATATAGTGCACAAGGTGGCTTTATTATGTACGAGATGATGGTTATGATGAGATTATATCTTTTTGTTCTTCATCAATATTCAGAGCCATCTGGAAAATCTGACATACTTGGCATACAATATTCAAGCTTGATTGCCTGTTTCATTTATTTGTTAATGATATTTTTTTCGTAAAAGTATTTTTTTTTGTTGTTGTTATTGACAATGTCTTATTCATAGTTAATTGATTTTTAATAGGACATTGGAGGTGATCATTCAGTGTTGTGAATTGTCAATAAGCTTGTTGTTTCCACTTCTGTACACATGTTTGGAACTCTTGCAAATCTTGTACCAGGACTGTTAGTACTTCTAAGAACAATACAATATTACATTTATGAGTGAAGCCAATGTAAAAAAGAAAAATTCATTGTTTGATTTGAATTATAGTGGCTCTTTGTATCTAATTTTGCCAGTATAATTTTATGAGTGAAGCCAATAATGAAAAAAAAAATTGTTTAATTTGTGTTATAACATAATGTGGCTCTTTCTATCTAATTTTGCCAGTTCAGTTACCAGT
The DNA here is from genome assembly GCA_039654565.1 of Peronia peronii. Taxonomy (NCBI): domain Eukaryota; kingdom Metazoa; phylum Mollusca; class Gastropoda; order Systellommatophora; family Onchidiidae; genus Peronia; species Peronia peronii. Next base: position 1,001,783 of record JBCEWB010000012.1, on the reverse strand, counting down.
TCACAATAATCTAGGAATTCATATTACTTCATAATGATATTTGGAGAAGAAGGATAGATATAGAATGCTATCTCTGTTTGACAACATATGAACATACACTATACTCCTTTTTATTCCTTTGGTTAGCAATGATATAGATAATTCTTCTAAGAATTTCTCTTCCTACATTTTTTCTTTAAACCTGCATTCTGAACATGAAAGAAAATATACAGTGAGTCAACTGAGTCCGCTATAGAATTTGTCCAAGAATGCAAGCAAAATATTTTGCTTTTATTGTGTTCATCCGTCTAATGTACAGATGGTTTTAACTTGTGCATTACATTTTCCCATATATACAAAAGGTAGGTCTTGCTGAGATTAATTAGCATTTTGGTTAGGCCCCTATTACTCGGTTTGTCCAGTCACTCCTCAGCCAGATTGTTGTTCTCCAAATGGTGGTTGTTCAAATTTGTTTTCACAGTAAGGGATCAAATGAGTTCCATTTGCATTCATGTGGAAAACGGTGCAGTCAGAAGAGATGTTGTAACAGTGGGTTGACAGAAACATTATGTATCGATTCTCCCACAAGTGGGGGCATTTTGACTAGGCTGTTGGAAAATGATAAGCCATGTGATCTCAGTGTGCACATTGTCAGTGAATGCATATTTAGAGTTCAAAGTTTGGCAAACGGAGACCAAGCTCATGTTTGCAGAGCCGGCACTGCCAATATTGATCTATCATTAAGCTGAGAGCAGCGCGTTTGTTTGTAATTATAATCATGATATTATCCCTGGCCGGGCGTCGCTGGGCCGGGTGAGAAGTGTCACTCCTTTCAGATCACAGTAGGCAGCCTATAAGTATTATGCACTGTAGTTGCTAGCACTACAGAACACCCATCTGGCAATGACTTACACAACTAATCGCATATGCTACTCTGTTTGGGTATTTCATTGTTGGAGATTACCTCACTGCTACTACTACTTTGGGTTTGTTGGTGGGTAAAGAATTTAAATATGATGTAACGGACATAGAACTGTGAGGTCAGTGTGGTGTATAATTTTAGTCATAATAGCATGCATTTCTTTCTAGTGACATAGAAATGCATTAGACGCTTCATCTCACTTAGAGCGTTTAAGAGTGGGGAAAGATTGGGGCAGTCAAAGGGGAGGGAAGGAGGAAGGAAGAAGAAGCGGGGTTAGGCGGAAGCATTTTATACAGAGCAATACATGTATTATTCAGCAATTTATTCAGAATTATGGGAGGGGCTTACGTTGTTTAATTTGGTTGTTAGTTCTTCTTCTTCTTCTTTTTTTTAAAGCAAGTGAAATAGCAATTTGTTTTCTGTAGTTTCTCAACTTCGAAAAGAAGTGGTAATTTTTTATGGCCGTAGGTGGTCTTTTGAGGAATGAGGGCGTCATTACATGCATGATATTTACAAGCTGGTATTTTATTAAAAATCCTCATAATCAGAACACAGTCCATACTTTCCTCTTAAGCGCCAAGTACGGCACATATATATCGCCATTGCACTTAAACTTTGATAAATACAGACATCGGGAAATCCAGATTCAGTGCGAATAGAGACAAAACAGTCAATGTTACATGTTCTGTATCACTCATTCGAACTAAATGAACCGTAGAAAATGTAAACAACACACAGACATGTCGCCAGGTGTCTACATCTAGGTGCAGCTTCGTAGTGTTTGAGCCACGGGCATGAGGAACACTGTGACATAGCTATAAAGCCAGAACAAAGCAGTTACCGTTTTGTGTAGAAGTCGTGAGTCAGTGCTGAATCAGATCAGATTTATATGGGCCTTTCAATCTCCATTCTCAGAGGATTATCTCGGCCTGTCAGTGCTGAACATCTTATCATCTCTTTATATATAATCTAATCTGGATGAGTATTGTAAACTTACATTCTCTGTCGTAAAATGAAGCAAATATTGTCAAATCAAATGGCAGAGAAATCACTCGGCTATCTACAACAGAAGAGTCAGGGTCAAGGCTCAGAAAAAAATTGAGCATGAAAATATTACTGTTTCTGAACTCAGTATAGGGCATGATTTGTGATGCCAAAAGCCTTGTGCTTAGTAACGGCTATGCTGCATTTCCATTCCCAAGGTGTGTTTTATTTCATCATTCATGACATCGGTATCTAATAGATATATTAAAGATTCAACAACAACGGTAACAACAACAACATCAGAAAACGTAAAGGATAAATTAAATCTCAGACTGCACATCAAGCAGTGTTGCTTAGATAAGAGTTAAGCTTCTTGAAGGTCAAGGTCAAGGGGTTTGCCGATATTCTTAGCGGCATGAGCTTTTTTGAGCATAATGAATCAACAGTTCTATGGGCTGGATCCAGACTGATGTTTAGAGATTTTTATTTGTAGCATAATATGTGAAAATACGCACTGTAATACTTCTGCAGAAGTGTATTTGGATGTAAGTTTGTCATCAGTTACCTGAAACTTGTAGAGATTTAATATGTATGCTCCCGGGAACCCCATCTCATGGCGTACAGTATGAAGGAATATGTCATAATGTGTTTAGCATAATCACAAAATAAACAAATGTTAGAAGAAACATCATGGTTGGGCATTGCCTACATGATGATGAACCCATTTGAATGGCATCAGAGTTTTCTTTTGTGTGCAGTTAGACTTTAGCCGTTCACTTAGTCTTCTCTCTTTCAAAAATTTAGCTTGCGATCTTATATGACAGTAACTAAGGACACCTTCACATGAGGATCCATAGTAAATCAGTCTTGTTTTTGGAGTTTTTATATTCCAAAAACAAACCATTAAACATATAATAAGAAAAATGGTTGCTGTTGCGGGAAGCTTTTCTTTGCAACCATGCCGGTTTTTATTTCATCTACATATTCATGACGTCTAGTTCGATAGCGCTAAGAATGTTATCCCTCCTTAGCTGCCGCCATTGTAACCAGCATTTTGTTAATTTTGTTATTCTTACCAGCTCTGTCCTGTTCCCTACGACTTTCTTCACCTCATCCATTTGTTCAGTCATCAGTTGTAAGCTATTAACACAGCACAAGGTATAGATTACATACTTTATGCCGTTGGAACGACGGGCAGAGGGAAGGAGAGCTGTTTGAGAAGATAGAAGGGAAGGGAGGAGAAGAAAGAGAGAGGGAGGAAGGATCCTTTTTGTTTTTTTACCGTTCAGCCTTGCTTTTTAGGGAGGAGAATTACACAACAGTAGCTTTGTGTCTCTTCAGAATCTTGTGGCCCAATATGTTACCCATCTCAGGTACTGTATTTCCCAGCGTCGTTGGTTTTTACAAGCATCAGGTATTTAAATCCAGTTGAGATTTCTGCCCAAACCTACTGCTTTCCAATAAAGCTGATCGTGAGATTTGCACATTCAGTTTTCCCTTCCATGACTCACTAGGCAACACCATTTGCTAGGAATATTGGCGAACTAAGGATTGTTCCTGACCGAAATTCACTGCATATCACAACGTTGAGCAACGAAAACAGAATTCCATATGTCGTAATATCACATATGCACGGCATAGTAATGAGTATAATGTCGGGAGAAAAAAAAAAATCAGAATCTGATTTTTGTTTGTTTTAGGGGGGAGGGGGGTGGGGGGTAGAGAGTGGAGATGCTTTGAGCCATGCATCTTGCAGGTCAGATTGCTGTCAATCTAGTAAAAAGCACTCACATGAGCGCAGACAGAGTAAGGGTAATGAAGTGAACATGGCCATCGTGACCACACAATAAGAATGAAACATGAGCATCTATAGATCTATAGATATGTGTGTGTTTGTGGTATTTGCCGTATTTAACACATAAAAGAAGGAGTGCTTTTTCTGTCAGTTGGCCCTTATTCATTATGGAGGCGAGAACGCCAGATTTCTGAGGTTACTGATTGTGATTAGGAATTTCTTAGCACTCGTAGACCTTGTGTCTTGTCGTTTCCCAGGTGGCATCCATTTCACTTTTTCATTTCCCTGACACGATCAGACAGAAGGTAAAACAAAAACAAAAAAAAAAAAAAAAGAAAGAAAAAACGAAAACGAACATGGCATGTGTCAGGTAAACGAGTACTCTGTGGTCAACAGAAATGGGAAGCAAAATTTCAGAAGACAAGGCACGAAAGAACTCGTGCGTTTTATGGAAAGAATCTTACTCAGTGCCATATTCTTCTGTTGTTTCATTTTAAGCTACATTTATCGTCCAGTCCTTACCAAGATGATCAACAATGTTCATTGGAATGCTCGCAGGGTGTCGCTATACTCTTATTTCTGAGTACAACTGAATACACAACATCTCTCAGTAAAATACGATAATTGCATGTACATATATTCCGGTTATTCATACTCGATCTGTGGGACTCAGTGACCGCGTCTCTTCCTGATATACCCACCCAGCCTCCTCATTAATTTTTTTCGTGTTTGTTTTTCTTTTTTTTCCCCACTCCTCTCGACTCGGATTGGCGGCACCAAGAGACGCCATGTCGGGTTAGATGTATTGATCTGCCCTCAAGTAATCATTAGTGTTGCCAATCTCTAAGCATTCATCAAACTGCAGATCTGAAAGAAAAACCTGTGTATTTTTCAAAGTTTCATTAAGAGAGCATGTTCACAAATCCAAGTTGCTTAGTTCTCAGGTGAGATTCTTTCCTAGCCTTTCCTGTGCTTTTAGAGAAAGAAATCATAAAGCAGTTGATCCGTTTATCCAGCATAAAAATTCGGGACTTTTTTGCTCGGTAATCAGGCTGGATGTCATCATCAGTCTTTCCGTAGTCCACAACCGATCCATGAATAGAGTGGCTTACTAAACAGCTATTAGCCCACGGAGCTGTGAATACATGTACGTCATATTTTGTGCTGGGCTTGGCCAATCGTTGGAGTTAAGCTTTTTGTGCTATTATTGACTCTTTAAGCTGCTTAACGAATAATGGCCATGGTTAATATCAACATATCTTGCCTGTGACAAAATGTGTTTTTGGAGAAACTGGATTACGTAGATTGTTATGTTTTGGTGTTTTCGTGTTGAAAACTTTTTTTTTTTTAGTGATACTATGATATTATACTTTTGCCATTTGGCGACAGCACCTACGTCAGCAGCGGGTCTCACTTATGATTTAGTCAAAAAATGCTCTAAAAGCAGTATATTTTATATCTAGGTCAGTATGTTTCATTGTCTGCGTTTGTTACGTTGACTTTTAATTCGGACATTTTCACTCGCGAAGGCGCGTGATTTAGGAATAATTTTTGTTTCTGTGATTTCCTGTGTATATGAAAAATATAAATTAATGAGGCCAGACATTAAACTGGTAAATTTTAGTGTTTCACAGCCTCACGTAATCTGCGGGTTTTTTGTTGTTGTTGTTGTTTCTTTTTTGAAAACCAGGGAGGTTATACAAAAAAATGAATGGCAAAGCCAAGAATGGACAAAAATTCAACTGAGCATCTAAATCTACTGTGAAAAGGCTGCGAAGCAAACAAGTATTACCTCAACATATTTTTACATGACTTTTGGGAAATATTTCTTTCTTTCTTTCCTTCCTCCTTCCTTTCTTCAAAATTCTTTCTTTCTCTCCATCTTTCTCTCTTTCCTTCTTTCATTCTTTCTTAGTGTCTGTCTTTCTTTCTTATTATCTCTTTTTTTCTGTCTATTTATTTGTTTTCTTTCTTTTGCATTTTTTCCTTCCTTCTTGCTTTCTTTCTTTCCCCAGGAGTTCTCCTTTTCCTCATTTTATGACATTTGCATTATATCAAATTGCAGTTTTCATTAAAAAAAATTTAATGATAGTTCATTTACAGAATTATAGAGAAAATTAAATAGAAAGAAAACTCAAGGTATGCTTGATGATTAATGAAGATGCCATTGACCATGTAACTGCTTTCTGCGTTTTAGGCAACACATACTTAAACATTTTTTTTTTTTTTGTTCTGAGAATAATAACACATCTTTTTCCCTGCAAGATATAGCCACAATACATCGATTGTGGGAAAGATATTTGAATAAAAGTTAGAAAACAACAACAACAACAACACTAGATAATAATAGCAACAAATAACACAATAACCCAACTCAGACAAGCCCGCCGTTTAAAACACAGTAAGGTAATCGAAACGAGGAGCAAGTAAAACTTTATTGAAATAACAGACGATAACTAACCAGTTTCACTAGCAGCCTTCCTACTTGAATGCAATATTCATCATTTACAAAGTTGGAGATTGAATTGGAAACATGCATGGAAAGAGAGGGGATGAGGAGGGGGGGGGGGGGGAAGGGGCCTCTGGATTGCCCCGTCTGGAGTTACCATGTTGATTTTTCGTGTGTGTGTGTATATGTGTGTGTGTTTTGTGTTCTTAGAACGATTAATCATTTTTGTACCAGATTATAGGTCCAAACTGTTCATATGACTGAAAAAGTATTTATTGCAGATTTTTTTTAATAGGTGGAGGATAGTCCAACTTCAGCAAAATTCTCTATCGAATTGAGGGAAAAGATGGTATTGCCAAATCTTTTATTCTGTCCTAGTGATAATAGCAACTGCTGAATTCAAGGTGAATTTCTATTGTTTAAAACCAAAAAAAAAAATCACCATACTTTGGTCGGGGAGCTTAGTCATTCAGAATCAGTAAAGTGAGTCTCTAAAAGAGTATGTTAACTTTTTATATAAGATGCCAAGGCCACATTTGAGCTCCACCCCCCCCCCCCACCCCCCCCAAGGAGACATTAGAATTTTGAGAGAGCGAGCGAATTTCATATTTCACAGTCCATGGTTACTTCGATGATCTCTCTGCCAAATTGTAGCATTTTGTGCATATTGAAGTTATTTTCACTGTGTTTAATGGTCAGCAGATTTAGTTTTTATTTTGCGTTTTTCTCGATCCCCTCCCTTCCCTTCTTTTTTATATAAACCTTTTTTTCCAAAACTTACCAACATATTCTCATCATATTTAGTCAAATATTTTTCTTGGCACAATAAAGAAAATGACGCGGGTGAGTTTTTATCGTATTGCTTTTACTTCTGAGAAAGCGTTTTTTTTTAAATGGATAGATGCCAACTTGATACATGGCATTTCAAAAATTCATAGAAAAAAAAGAATTATCAATGAAACTTGTTACTTTTCAGATATTTGATGTCAGAAATGATATGCAACGTTTGAAACCATTTGAAATACAGGTCAAAATCCAAGATGATAGCCGTTTCCATGGCAACTAGACACGCTAGCAAGTTTCCAAGAACCTATTCTGAATTTGACAGACATGCCAATGGCACATGCACACAGTAAAATGACCTTAGGTCAGAGGGAAGGAAAAAAAGTATTCAGGTGCCACTTGAGACAGTGAGGAGGGAAATAAAAGATACAGACTGAAAAGGATTGAGAATAGGCGAGAGAGAAGAGAATAGGACTAATGAGAGAAGAACGTACTAGGGCGATACATTCCTGAGATACCAGAGAGTTGGACAATATTTTCTGCCATCATACACACGGCCTCAGATTTCTGGCATCAAGGCAGCATGTATAACTAGTTTCAGTGCTGGCATTCTTGAGAAGCTCATCCATCCTCTGGCATTGTGTCGCGAAATGGGCCTTGGCTCTCTGGTCCCGTGCCAGCAGAATTAGTACCACCTGGACACGTTGTGCGCCTGAGATGATGGCTGGTGTAGCTTTGAAGTGCGCAGATTGGTGGGAGAATCCCTACACGGAATGTTGTTAGGTGTAGATCTGGGGATGTGTATCGATGTGTCTTATCGTTGTAACAGCCTATTTGAGACTTACATTTTCATATTTGTTTAATTTGTCACTCAATTGTCGTTACAATGTGGGGTTGTTGGCACTGTTGATCAAGATCATCTGACGCATTTGAGAAGATGATCATAGTAACTGTATGTCACTTTGTTCTAGCATTAGAGATCGGAGAAATTTTAACAGTTCATTTCGAAAACCCGTGAAGCAAACCGCCTTCAAATCGCAGTGTTAATTTGTTCCTGGGTATCTGTAAGTTCCGTCAGCTATGTTTCAAGCTGTCTGGCAAGACATTACCCCTTCAGTAATTTTCTCCATGGCTTTGTAGAATGCAGTATTACATTTCTGTCAAGTTTGTCGACCAATTCAATGCGCATATTTTCCCTATCTTTGTCTATACCTATAGTCCACACACAACTTCCAGGCAGAGTTTTCCATCTACGTCAAAACGTTACCGTTCATTTGCAGCTCCGGCGAGGCATGACGGTTATACCCTTACGCATGTATCTGAGCTGCTGGTAGTGAGCGAAGTTATTGCATGGAGTCCTAGTTAATGCAGCGATTCCAGTGAGCGAAAGAAAAAAAAATTAAGCCAAGTAAAAACGGAGGATCGGAGGTGGGAAGAGGGAAGGGGGGGGGGGGGGTAAAAATAATTATTGGCCGAAATCAGTTCTCCAGCATATCTTAGCCACTTGTTGCTAACACTGTTTCACGATCCTTTTGATTCTTTTTCGACTGTTGAACCTGTCGGTAAATGGAGGAAAAAATCTGAGTCTGGAAGGAGCTTCCGACAGCGGAAGAAGCAAATATTTCAAGAATTTCTCCAAAATGAAAGTTTCCACACAAAACCAACGGTATACCTCTGCCGCACCAGCTATGCAGTAATCCTGCGCACAGGCTTTACTTACACATATTCTTTTTTTTTCTTTTCTTCTTTCTTTCCTTGTCTGTCTATTCTTTTCTCTTTCTTTTCTTTTCTTCTTTCTTTCTTTCCTTTTATGTGTTTTTTTTCTTTCTTTCTTGTTTTCTTTCTTTCTTTCTCTCTTTCCGAAGTGGAGCAAATCCAAGAAATAAGGATAAAAGGCAGAAGAAGTGGGACATTTTTCATGGGGAAAGCGGAAATGGCAAAGAAAGACGCCGGCTGATGGCAGGATGGGCGCCTCCAGTCCAAGAATCAGACGCCCGTTGATCGATAGGACGCGGAAGGAGCCCGTGTCGACAATATTGGACGTCTGAGTGGGAATAAAAGATTGGCGCACTGACATACCAACACACCATACACCCACACATACACATACACTGTAAGCCACATAGATAAATTTGGACTAAGAGAGAATAGATCGGAGAGAAGTCCAATATACTGTGAAAGAATGATCGACCTCCGCATACATGCCTGCCAGTTTCAAAGCGATTCTTTGAGTTTTGGTAGTTAGTCGATATTATTCACTATAATAGTAATTAAAAGAACCAGTTAAACGAAGGGTGAAAAGATAGATCACAGAAAAATACTCTTTCAAGTGACCCCTCTAAGGCAGACGAAAAGAAACATTTGTGTTCAGAATATATCAGCAGAACTTTTAAAGATATCTTGAAGGCTGTTATAAAATTACGTTATCTCTTGTACTGGTGTCTACAGTTTATTCAGTTCTGCACTGGCAGACTGCTGAGTGGCGTGAGCAGTAAGCGAACTGACAAAATTTAAATGCACACTCAGCCCTGAAGTTTGGGAATTTCCAACGCAAAATTATATTACGCTCCATCGGTCAAACGAGTGATGCCAATATAACCACCATTCTGTCTTGTTCCAGTTGACCAATGAAACAAGACAAGACAAGAAAAAAAAAAAAATTCAGTTGCAAGTGAACCCACTCATACATGATACTAATGTACTTCATTAGTCATGGGCATTCCAAAGCACAGTAGCTTTTCTTCATGCATTTATTGATCAGAAGTTGTTGGGCTACATAGGTAATTATGAGCCTCGAAGATCTTTTTGCTATGCATTTATGTTATATTCATAGGTGCTTTTTTTTTTTTTTTTTAAGTAACTAGGAGATGTAGAATAGCAAAATTGGCTGCTGAACATTATCATTAATAGACCCTTTGTCTCTTCAACTGTCTCTCTCCCCCTCTTCTCCTCTTTGACAAAACATACTGTCGCATTCTTTGTTTTTGCTACATGTAACGAGAAAAAAAAACATTTACAAGAGAGAGAGAGAGAGAAAGAGAGAGATAGAGAAAGAGGTAGTGAGTGAGTGGGTGAGTGAGGACAGACAGACAGAAAGAAAAACAGAAAGAGTGGGATGGAATAACCAGGGGACGGGGGTCTTTCAGCAGCAGAGCGATAGTCATAGAATATCGCCATATTTAGATCCAAATGAACAAGGCCAAACCTGTTCCAGATATATTTTGTTATTACGTATATAATTCCTGTCTTAGGAGAATAGGGAAAGGATAACGTGGACTTTTCTGTAAAAATATCAGTCATGTCTTGTGGTACTAATTACAGTCCGATTTTATGAAATGCACACCTGTTATTGAAAATGATTACTCAACAGGACACCGCCAATCATATGCCGGGCATCAGCATTTGAATTTGTCATGCGACTGATCAAAATCGAAAATTTGTCGTACTGGTTCAGATACTTTCATTTTAAGAGTGTTCTCCTTTCAAAAACTCATCCCACATATATACAAACAGTGCAGTGAGAAAACTGGTAATCAGTAGAACATGACTGCCTACTTCATACAGCTGCCTACAGAACAGAACACTGGGGATTTATTACATAAATCTCAAAGCGTCCCAGGTACCCCGAGCACGATTCAAATAGTGCTTAGCTTGCCTTCATGACAGTAACACATACTTTTCACAAGCCACCCGCCATGAATAGCTAAAGCAGTGAATATTTTTAGCATGGATCAGCATTGCCCTTTGTGCCGAAGCCCGTATGATGCTGTTTGTTAGTTATTACAGACTGATGATCCATAGTTATCTCAAATTCTCCCAAACCCATTTGTCATTAGAAGTAATGCAAATACATGTTGTGTATTCTTGGTGACGGGCTGCTTTTAGAAAGAACCTGCCCATAAACACTGGGTGACGTACTGTTCTTTGTCTGAACCGTTTAGGTCTACTCCAAATTAATGAGCAAGATGAAAGGCGAAATATTCTGCCTGTACCGTCTATTCAACTGAATGTGTAGTCGTCCGTCTCAACCATTTACACCATTCAAGCGTGAATGACGGGCTATTTTAGCAAAAATAAGCGACATAAATTAGTAATGAGAGGGAATGGACCACAGCTCCAGCTACAGCATTGTAGCCCTCTTTTTATTTTAACACACTTTATTATTTACAGCTCTTGATTGATTTATCAAAGCTCTCTGCTTTTTGATGTGGCAGTCCGATATAATTCGGCCAAGATTTGCTAAAAGAATAGGTGCAGAATTTAAAATTATCTATTGCTTGTGTCAACTCCTATTGCCTTTATTATGGCTCAGTTATTTTTGCAATTTGTTGCCTGAACAATAAACAAATTTGCTCAAGCCAGGTCTTCATTTGGGTCTACTTATTGTTTTCAGTGATACTACCATTTTGTGTTGAGAACAAACCTCCCTCATTCAGAATTCACATAGCTGTGCAAGTTCTAATCTGTCTTTCTCTTTTGCTCTCTCTCTCTCTCTCTCTGTCTGTCTCTCTTTCTCCATCGTTCTGTGCATCGTATCTGTTCGTGCATTGTCTGTCGGTGTGTGTCTCTCTTGTGTGTTTTCCTGTTTGCCGTATTCCTCCACATTATCCGCTCTTGGACATTTAACTATTGCATTATTTGATTCAGAAGTTTCAGTATTATCTGAAAATGTAATGAAAAATCTCAAAGGTGTATAGAAATATATATCACCTCCTGCTGCCTTGATCGATCGTAGACAGTCATCTAATATTCAAAATGTCTGTATAGGGCGACGAACTGGAACGTCATCAGTGAATTATAATATTATATGAATACCCTCCCTCCATTTCATTTTCTACTTATGGTAAATGATTATTATTAATATATGAAAAAATGACAGGTAGTCCAGAATGAGAAGTATGAAGTACCCTAATCTTGCAGTCTGTTACAAAGTTTCCAGCATTATTTGGGTCTAAAGTTTTCAGATCCGAAACCCAGTTTCTTTCTTGTCACATGTAGCAGAGAATTTCCCCACTTCGGGCGAAATCATTAAGTCTCCTCTTCCCACCCTCAGATCCACTTTTGTCTCTGTAGTCAAATGACGTAGAAGAAGATAATGCGTAGACATCGTTGTTTTTGTTATACAAGCTACTGTTTCTGGTTTGGACTCTATGACCCAAGTACCCTAGATCGATTAAGGCCTTTCAAAAATATCGGTTGTCTTGACCCAACTCTAAATCATGCTGGGTCGCGACAAATGGGCCCTTTTTACTGACTTCCTTTTATTGTCTGTCGCCTTAATTGGCTCTAAATGTCCCCCCACCCCCCTTCGTTTTTGCCGTCTCTCTCCTCCTCCCCCTTCCCATGACCTATCTATGTAATTTTTAAGCTTTCTAAAACAAACAAACAAAAATCCCCCCGCCCCCCCAAAAAAACCAAACAAACAAAGAAAAAACAAAACAAAAACAAGCTAGCAAACAAACACCCAAAAACGATTTAAAGACTATAGTTTGACCTGTTTTATGTCCCCTCCATGCCTGGTATGTGCTTCATATTTTGTACATTGCCACTATAGTCTGTCTAATATGACTGTTGCTTTCAGGCAAAAGTAGAGAAAAATGTGATTATGTTTTCACTCCATTGTTGAACTGTTGTGATTGCCCTCCCCCCCCCCCCCTTTTTTTTTTGGTCATCCTGGAGCAAAAATATTTCTCCCACCGGCAGACAAGATTGGACTGTCGGACAACACTACTGCCAGTGACCCCAGTAACATTCCCATCTGCGTAGTGCCTTTTCCCTTTCTATCACTGTTATCAGTAACAACTACAGCAACAACAAACTGGTGGCGGTCATATATCATCACTATTTTTGCTAACAAGAACACCATTGTCATTTCATTTCCTCTTTCGTAATTAACAAACGCATCATCACTGTTACGGCAACCACAATCACACATAAATAAACAAAAAAGTAACGGACTCACCACCCACCGTAACTGTCATCAGTAAAAACACAACCATCTTATAAAATCATCATCGCTGTTTCACTATCATCTTTGTCATATTAGTAACGACAGCTTGAACGAGGACTGTTACGACCACAATCAGCCATAGAACTTGCTGTTTCATAAAAAGTGTAAGTTTACTCAGACACGATGTAATTGACATTAGGCCTGCTGCAGACTCTGAGCCGTACAGCGTTGAGGAGTACGACAATAATTGCAATCAGTGTTGACATCAAGGCAGATTGTGGGCGGATATCGAGGGACGAGGCTTTGTACCGCCATTCTCACATACCTCCGTCGCTCATGTTGCTGTGTTTGTGGTCACTGACACTATAAGCCAACAGGGACCAATAATGGATGCCTAATCATGCTGTTATTATGCTTAGATCAAAAGCCATATTGTCCCCCATGGGGGATTGTCACTGGCTCTTCATACAGTCGAAAATTATTCTGACGGTCATTACAGCGGTAATTACAATGGTTTGAATAGAAGTTGACGTACCATTGCCGTCTAAGCACCACATCGATGGCTATAAGTAGCATCGGGTGTAGATCTTTACCAGGTCTCCTTTAAGTATACTGGAGACATGTACCATTTTGTTGCATTTATCCCTAGAAAATCCTTGAAAAATACTTCAAAATTATTAATTAGAACGTTAAACATATTATATTGCCAGAAAATCATTATCCCAGGTGTGCAGTAAGAGCCCTTTTGAAGCAATTGTAGAAGAGCAACAATTTCATAGCGTACATTTGATCTGTTGACATAAAGTTGACAATAATTTCTTGAGAGACTTAACACCATGAAGATTGGCTTTCACAAAATATTAATTAATAGTAATAATAATAGCAAGGAAGAGAAACTGGAGAAAAATTTAAAGTAAGCGAACTTCAGTATATGAATTGAATGCACGTAGTTTGTGCCTAGTCTACCAGTTTTCACAAGAAAATCGCCTAATATAATGCGCCAGCACCCTGGAGGAAATGGCCACTATAAAGGTTCTAAGCAAACATTGGTGTGGCTGAGCGGACTGTGTGTGCCTTACGTATTAAACCTCACCTAGACCTCTATTTTCCGAGGAGTCTTAGGATATGGTACCGAGAACTTGAAACATCCACCAATTCACAGGTGTATAAGCATGGATCAGCCATTGCCCTCCGAAGAGCACGGCGTGGGATTAGTTAAATGAGAGGGAAGGAACGGAAACTACGAGAAGAGCTACATAATATAGGAGGCCGCTCAAGAACCGTGGGCCAGCAAAGTTAGGCGCTGTTTCAGGGTCTGCGGTTTCAGCAAAAGTTAAGCATGTTAGCGATATGGCTCAGAAACTTGTAGGCGCCGGAAACAGAGGGAGAGCACCTGGGGATTTTCTCGTGAGCCAGTAGTGCTTACAGTCGCGCAGAATGAAAAGGAAGAAAGGCATTGTGTACAAAGCTCTAGTAAATGAACATTTATGGCCTCAGCAGGGTCATTGCTAGGCTATTAAAATGGACGGCTTTTAACACAATAATGATTTTATCGCTCTACTCCTGTAATATGATTGAGTAGTGTGGCTATAGATGTCTGTGATTGTGGAAGTGGAACCGCTATTGAAAACAATAAGTCAAATTATTGTGATCATTAAGAAGATCTGTAGCATTCTTTGATTGCTAGTGATGAATATTTTTAGGTTCATTGACATAACAAGTTGGAATAATTTTTTTTTCATAATGGAGGAAAAGATGCTGTAAACTGTAAGTTTACTCGGGTTTACTTGTCACCAAGTTACGAAAGACCAGCGTGTGCGTGTACATCCGCGCCTGCTGCAGTCTTAAGAAATCGCTTAAGAAGCGTAATTTGGCGGGGGAAAGGGGGGGGGGGGGGGGAAGACTTCCAAAAAAAAGGAAAGAAGAACACCACCGGGGTCAGTGGGAGGACTTTTCTCCCCCAACGCTTGGCTT
>JBCEWB010000012.1:951521-979494 GCA_039654565.1 Peronia peronii | reverse complement strand
CTCGGTTCATGGCCAATCCCTATTTTCCCTGTTTCAACCCCCCCCCCCCCCCCCCCCCCCCCTTGCCTTTCCCTTTCCTTGGCAAAGATTAGAGAACAAAAGAGATTCAAGCTACTTTTAGTCCACCCCATTCTGACACTCCCTTGCCATTTTAACATAAGAGTGAAATGTAAAAGCTAGTCCACAATGGCTAATTGTGTATTGTGTGTAGGTGAATGATCGGTGGAGGGGAAATACTTGACTTTACTGACAGAAAAAGAGGGGTCTTTCACTTGGCTCCAGTGTCTCTTGTACTTGACTGGTAGTGCCTGTTTTCATCTTCTGTGGTGCAATCTATCATCTATTTTGTGACTGATTTCATGTGTGAAGAAATGAAAAGGAAGCAGCCCCAGATATCTTAAATCATAGCACAAGATTTGCCCCCTGTGGATTTCTGAAAACATGTTGTAGAAAGTATGGAGGTACTCGCTCTGAATGAACAAATGCAAAAAATGGAAGGAATAAAAATGTTCATCTCTTGACTATTCATATGGTTACAATCAATGAAGTCCTAAAACATGAGACAGGCGGAAAACTAGATTATACCCAAGACTATAATGCGTAATAATTATCTATAAGTTAAATTCTGTCGAATTGAATGGCTGTACTGGAGAGATTTTGGGATAAATGATTATATGAAATACCTAAAAGTGAGGTATTCTTTTAGCTCTCATTATGAAATATTGTGTGTAAAAACATGAAAACTGATTGCCTTTTCAGGATTAGCATGGTTGAAGTGTGAAAGCTAGTGAATTATAAGACTGACTTTTTTCATAGTAGAAAATTATTTCATTATTGCCATTACGTTTTCACCATTGTTATCCTCACATATGAAACTTGTTCTGAATAATGTCAGCTTTCATTTTGATTTCTTCTCCTTATTACTTAAGTGGCAATGTTCAAGAAGGGAGCGGCCGCTGTTTTAGGTAGCCTTCTGTTGTTTCTGTATTTCTGAGTACACAGCTTAGCTCTAGACAGACTCATTGCTTTTATTTACTCATTCATTATCCATTGTCCACTGCTTCTTTTTGCTACACTGACCATAGCAAATATGCATGTTTGTGAAATTTTCCGCATAATTCTCTAATGGGTTTGTTCAGCTATTGTAAGTATAAAGTGATTATAAAAGATGGTTTTCAAGTCAAGAGATTTGTTCACAGCTTTGAAATGTTAACAGACATGGCATTATGTCATGCCAAATGGTTTAATAAACTGCTTTAACTAAACTGCCTAAATTAATTTTGGAATGCGCAGTCAATGGATGAAACTTTTGTTGACACAAATATGAGTAATGAAACTGTCACAGTGGCTGTAAGTGATATGCTGTGAAATGCTAAGATTTAATGTGTTTAATCTTGAAAAGTTCCACTTACCTTGGACGAACTCATGCACTCTCAATTACATCCATATTTAATATTGATATTGATATTGGTGATTTTTAATCTGTTTATATCTTTTGTAATACAAACCAAAAACTGTCAAATTATTATTTTTGATCCTCATTGATTTACTCCACAAAAGTTATAGTTTTTTGCTGTTTTCCTCACAGTAAAATCATTTTGTTTTCTAAATCCAATTTCCACTTTTGGTGTGTCAAGTTTTCATTTAAATATAGAAGTATGTCTTCTTAGCTACAATTTACCATTTCTGCTAGTCATTTACGCTCATTGGAGTGGCCTTGGTTGAATAAATACATCATTTACATACTCTTTATCTTCTGGTCTTCTGTCATTATCCAAACATCTTTCAGTATGGAATTGTTGATTTGCTTGCATGAAAAGGAAAACATTCACCTCAACATTGGTTATATTTCTCCAGAGATTTGCTGTGATTTTATGCACCACTCTTTTTGCATATTAACTCCATAATGAATAAAGATCAGATTTAATGGTGTGATTTGCTGCTGCAATTTAGCTTGAGAGGTACTTTGCTATTCTCTGAATTATTGATCAATAAAAGAGTGGAACCAGCTACAGCTTTTCAAGTATGTCGTGTACAGACATTTATCATTTGTTGATCTGTTATGCAATAGTAATACATGATTAAAAAATTTGAACATAGTTTATGTTTTTCCTACAATTTGAGCAGTTCAAATGGATTATTGTCCATAGGGTACATCTGTGAAAGCGAATAAGATGTTACATTTTTGTTTTATTTGTTTGTTTGTTGCCTTGTCAATGTTTTGTCAGTTAGTATTTCCCTAAACAAAAATCACATCATATTGGTATTGAAATTTCTTGTGATTATTGGTAGGTTTGTACAACCCTAGCCAGGTGGCATCAAAATCTGAAGAATGGTTAAAAAGTCAGCTGTGTTAAGTGAGAGTGAATATGGATCTATCGGGTTCAATAAGGAATTAAAGGCAGCAGAATTAATATTAATAGTATATCCACTTGGTACTATAATTGTTTGTTTTCAGTACATCAAGTCATGCGTGACATTTACATGTCACTTAAACCACCTGGTAGTATTGTTACCATTGCCATTCCTGTAATTTCCCTTTGTTTCCTTTTTTGTCATTGTTTCTGTTTTTAGTTATATTTTGAAAAAGTTATTTCCAAGGACAAGAGCAAAAGTATATTTCATTTTCAGTTTGAAAATTAAGTGTAGATCATTCCTTTTTCACTCTAAGCCTTTTTCCCTCTAGATCTCTCATCCTTTTTTTAACTTTTTCCCTTTCATCTTTTGTGATATTGTATTCATTTTATTGTTTTGTTGATTTTGATTTTTTTTACTTGTGTATTATTGTTTCAAGAATTGAGATTATTAAATAGTCATTGTTCTCTCATGTTTAGTTTTAGTATCAGAGTCAGTGATAGAAAACCAAATTAGTTGAACAATTTGTCCTGTTTGGTAGTGGTAATTTGCAAACAATTGACGTACTGTGCAATTCACTTTCTCTAAGTGTGGGTAAGTTTGGAATTCTTTTCAGCAATATCTTTATTGCTATGAGCATGTGCTCTTCCTGAATGTATTTTTTGTATGTAAAGTGATATTTATCACCTCACAAACCTTTATTCTGGAGAATCCTTTCATATTTTAAAGCAAGTGAGCAAACTTTCTGTTATAGAATTACTGTGGATACTTTGCATGTTTGTTGCACAAGATTCGCACTTTACTGTTGAAGTCTACATTTTTTTTTCTTGGTACATGTATTAACATAAAAAACTAAAATATATCTTACTTCTCTTTTTTTTTTTTTTTTTTTGCATTTTGTTCAGCATATTTATCTGTGCATTAGAATGATTCTGTTTGAATCATGAAAACTGTGTACATATATGATAGAAAATGCCAGAAATTGATACAAAACCACACCAGATTGTATGTGATTTGTCAAGTCAGAGGCATTCAGTGTCATCAAGTTTACAACTAGCTAAACAATTCACTTATCGATCTGTTGAACTCAGTAACATTTCCCTTTTTATGTAGAAATATTTCAATACTAGCAGAGAAACCATAGCCTTTGTGGGAGATTTTTTATATATAGGTCAAACTGATACTGCCTTGTGACTCAAAAGTGTATTGGAAGTGTGCGCACCTCGATATTGGTATTTTGAATGATTAACTGAACAAGTCAAAGCAAAATGTGTTTGTTATTTTGGATGCTTTGTGGAAGAACAATAACATACTGTGACATTCTATTGAACACACAGTTCACACTGCGTCACATTTCGGCTCGAATCGGGACTTTTAGTTCAGGCAATAAATCTCCCTCACCAGCGCGCCTGACGTGGGGTTAATGGAGGTCACGAATCAGGCTTACTCGATAGCGTTTCATGGTCATGTTGCCCTTATTAATAGGTGATTTTAATCCTTCATAGCTCTCGTCTTTCAATTACCAGCACTCATCTGCCTGTTTTATATTCAAGAGTCATTTCTCATCTACAATTCTGTGAAAACGCTATGTTCTTGTGACTATTAGTTTTTATGTTCATTTGAAAACTTCCTGTAAAGTTAACAAATTTGAACTTTTATTTCCTAAATATTATCTTCAATTACACAAAGTTGCAGCTTAAACCTGTAAAATTTTTATGTCAGCATTTAATAAAATGCTTCTATATTGCTCAGTGCAATTTTCATATCCGCTTAAAGCGTGGTTGTTCCGTAATAATTAATTAAAAGTGAAATCTCAGCTGTGAAATAGTATTACAGGGCCATATAAAGTCTAAAAACGGCAGTAGAAACTACTGCTGGCATTCTACGATTTCTCTAGTGATATGTATTCATGCTCTAGAAGTGATGGTTAGGTTTAAAGATAGTATAAGCCTAGCAGTTTCTTCCTGTAACGTATGAGAATTGGAGGAAAATTGAAAGTAGAATATTCCCATCTTTGACCTGATTCACCACTGGATGCCTCTAGGGTTATTTAAATAGAAGTTTAGTATGTTTTTTCTTTAGTTTCATGCTGAGAGAACCAAGTGACAGATCAAACATATCAGGAACAGGTCATGAGATCAACTTTGTTGAATATGTAACAGAGAGAACAAAACAGAATAAGACGACAGTCGGTCATGTTGTCGGCCACCATTGTCACTGATACCTCAGTCCCACAGTCTGTGAATATCTCATCGGGTCTCACATATTTACTCATCACTCAGACCAAAGTCTGTACAAAAAGCCGGCGTGATATTGGGGAAGCTGATAGAATTAACTTAATGTTTAACAATTTAAATCAGGTCTTGAGCAAAGCCCACCCCCTCATTTTACACACTAATCCAAACAGTGAAGAACCATTTGCTTTCATTCGAACCGCCATTGATAAATACATGACACTTTACAGAAAACTCTTCCCCAAGAACACACTTCCCAAGAAACATCTTCTGGAACAATGCACTGTCTGCCTTTTGTACTAAAACAGATTTGGACCAGGTCTAATGGGAGAACTGGGGCCTAAATGCAGTCACCAGTCAGGTTTCAAGCTTTAAAAAACGGGAATGCGGTAGGAATAACAGCATACAGAAATTACAGTTTGTAATGCATAATCATGTGTTACAAATTGCACCAATGTTGCATTCCATGAAAGAATCAGTGCAGAAGGAAAGTGCGTAAGGAAAGTAGGCAAGAAAATAGGCAGAATTAGGGAAAAAAAATCATACATTCTATTACCAGACTGGAGTTTTTTTGTTGTTGTTTTTTTTTATTGATATTATTGTACTGTATTTCTTGTAAGGATCTGACTGTGTTGGTTTATCGAATAGTCTTTAGTCCCGCCGAGATAACCACTCACAGGAGACTGAAACACATAAAGAGAACAGAATGTAATAGGCATCTATTGGATACAATTCCCTCTCAGCTGTTTCATTTTCGGTAAGCGGACAACTTTTGTATGTGTATGGAATGATATGTTGTCTATCACCTTGCCAAATTCCAAACTCATTGTGACTGCCAGTTTTGAGTTTCGAACGATCAAAGATAACTCATTTTTGAAAAACTGTGCCAGAAATATGCACTAGATTTTAAGTGATCCTGTAAAATTGTATTTGAAGCTGTGAATATAAATTTGGTATGTTCTTTTACAGGATTTTTCACTCTAACTGTTTGAGTCATTTTACTGTATTGTTAAGGAAATAGCTAATATATGATGACAAATAAACTCAATAAATCAGTGTTACAGCACTGCTCAGCTCCAGCAGCGCACCGCCTGCCTCGCCAGGTAAATGACCCTGTGACCTCTAACTGATATGGCATTCGCTGGCAGCAACTAAAATACCGGTCCCATGCACGCCGTGTTCAGAACAAAACCTTCACGAATTTCCTATTCAATTATTTTGGAATAGGGTTAGGCATGATAAGCATTTTGCGGGTTTATGTCAGTAGAAACAGATCTTTATGCAACAGTTTTGTGTGCCCAATTGAGACAGATACATTCAACAGTTTTCAAGTCCATAAGCCTTTTACGAGTTTTGTTGTTCATTTGTAATATACATTAGCAGCCAAGTGTTGATCAGAATATAATTTTCAGCCTACTGTTTCCTAAATTGAATGATTCCAAATAATGTACATAATATAAGTACGTGTAGTTCAAATTCTTAATTGGGTTGACTTTGCTCTTTGGAAAATGTTCCGCAAAAGAAAAGCACCAGGATGAAGTCAAAACAGGGATGAAAACGGTTTTTGAGATATGTATGCCCTAATACTTTCATCTACACTATAAATCTCCAACAAAACCTATAAAAGGCTTATGGACTCACAAACTACTGAATGTATTCTTATGAAATTTGGAACACAACATTGTTGCATAAAGATCTGTTTTTATACTTACATAAAGCCAAAAAAAGGTTATTGTCTTCGACATTGCTCAAAAAAGGCGATAATAATTGAATAGTAAACTTGCGAGAGTGTTTCATCCTAATTGTACGTTTGATAGAATGACCCGTTCAAAACATCAAACACGTTTTCTTTGAGTAACATTCAGTT
Source organism: Peronia peronii (assembly GCA_039654565.1). Lineage (NCBI taxonomy): Eukaryota > Metazoa > Mollusca > Gastropoda > Systellommatophora > Onchidiidae > Peronia > Peronia peronii. The sequence goes on along the minus strand of JBCEWB010000012.1, from coordinate 973,038 downwards.
TAGATCTTATCACCCGAAATACCTACATTGAGGTGCGCATGCTTGCCACACATTTCAAGTCACAGAGCTGTGTCGGTTTGATGTAAATTTAAATAATCTCCCATGAAAGCCGTGGGTTCTCTTCTAGTTCATCTATAAATATGTGAAACACTAGTGCTATTAGTAATGATATCATGAAATATTATTATTTTTTTTTCCTCCATTTCTTTTTTTTTTCTTTTCTTTCCTTTTCTTTCATTTTCATTTAAATTCCTTTTTTTTTTCGGCTGTTAAGAAATCATCTTCATAATTTTTGTTTCATCTTTTCTTAATTCTAGAGATAAAATGCTCTCTTTTTATTTTGGGTATATGATAGAAATATATGGTTGTCTTTGGATCACTACAAGAAAGAAGGTGATAAAGTTCAGAAAAAAAAAAGGAAGAAATTAAAAGGATCTATTCCACAAATTATGTGAATGAATGTATAAAGCATTGCGAAAGAACAGATGCTTCTCACCATGATGCACTTCATCGTCAGTTCTTTGTATCAGTATTCATCTTTGTCTTCCATTTTAAATTCATAAAGTGTTTTGTGAGAATTATTAAATTGGAACAATATTTTATGAGAGATTTCCAGTAGTAATAATAATAATAAAAACAGTTGTGTAAAGTTCTGTGCACAGTCTCAGAATGCTGTCATTAGGCATTTTGAGATGGTAGCACTTATTGTGATAATGAACATAAGTGGTATCAGTTTCTTAGTGGGAGATTGAAAGATACAGAATATTTTATGAGAGATTCTGGTGAAGATAAACAAAATTGTTTCATAATTTTATTATTTTTTAATTTTTTTTTTTTGTGCACACTCTCAGACTGTTGTTATAATGATTACCTGAAACTTGAGATGGTAGTTCCTGTTCTGATAATGAGCATGAGTGGCATCAGTTCATAGATGTTAGATGTCCATGTCTGACCTTACTAACTGGATGTTTCTTCCTTCTCCCTATCTCTCCTATGCCTGAAGCCCTACAGAGAACTCCAGGTCTGACTGTTGAATCTGACAGGGAACAGGACAGCGAGGGTGAGAAGAAAAAAAAGAAACTGAAATTTATGTCTTATGGAAAGAACTGCCGAGAAAATGGCATGTGAAACAGAATTGTTTTTTTTTTTTTTTTTTTTAGATTTGAGGAAATTATAATTTAGTCTATTATAAGGAACATCTAAGTTTGACAGAAAATAAATGGGGAGAATTATAATTTAGTTGAGAATTGCAGAAAGGTCAAGTTAAAGTGATCATGTGGCCTAAAAAAAAATGAAGAAAGAAGTTGTCTTTGTAATTAAAAAAATGATCTGGCATCCATACAATGACAGAAAGAGCAGGCTTTTTCTTTGACAATATGTTATCAGGTCACTTGGCTAGTTCAGGCCAGAGTTGATGATAAGTAGTCCCAATATGACTCGCACAGAAAAAAAAAAGCCAGTGATTCTCTTTCTGATCTTTAGAAAGAATTTTTCTTCAGATACAATTTGCTTCATGTACTTTCATGCACTGAATGGATTTAAAGAGACTGACAATATACTTGAGAGATATAGTTGATCTCTTGCAACTCGTCATTGATCTTAACTTCGATGGTTGTGTAGCCTACCTTAAGAAAATCTTGGAATCAACTGAATTACAGGTTTATGATATTGCGAGACAAAATTCTTCTTTCTCAACATAGGAAAGGACAAATTATCACCAAAGTAAGGGAATAATACCATTGGAAAAACATGAGTGGACATGTAAAAGATGTCTTTAAAAGACAGGATGAAAGTTTGAATTTATGTGATTGGCAAAATCTAATTTAGTGGGCATGCTCACTCATCCCCTACCTTTTCAAACATGGTTAGAGCACATTCTTGTAGATGATTTTCCCTGCATGATTTCAGGGTTTGCACTGCTGTTGAATTTGATAAGCTATTAGGTATATGTCTGAGTGAAAATGACCAGGGTGAGCTTTAAGAAAAAAATAACAGCTGAGAAATGACATGCTTCTGCAACAGAAGTGTAGTATAGATGTCTAAAATATATGTATAGTGATCCAAGTCAGACTGTTGATTTATTTTGTACTTCAGGATGAGAATTAAATGTTAGGTATGTAATTTTAGTTTGCTCCTCTATATATGCATACATGTAGTTTTTTTTTTTTAGTAATTTTTGTGTTTATTTTATGTTTAAAGGCAAAGACAAATCACCGCCAGAACCACCAAAAGCTCAAGCTAATTCTTCAAAGCCATTCTCTAGTGCCCTGGCGTAAGTATCTTTCTTTGTAATGTCTATGGCTTGTGTATATGAGCAGAGCTAATAAAAAAGTCAATAACTTTCTACATTTCAGTGAGAAGTATTCTCTCTTTCTTACCAAACAATGACCAAAAACGCTCAGTTGTCGCAGTAATTCTATCTCTTATTTCTATGATTTTGGAGGACTTGAGAAGTTTATTTCTCAGATTGTGTTGATTCTGGTTTATTCTGATACTTCAGCAGGTAGACTCAAGCTGACAGCTCACACCAGAATCGAGTATTAAAGACAAAATGCTCTCAGATCGTCTTTTTTTTGTGAAAAAGGAATTGCTTTGTGTTAGATGTATTTGATCACTCCATGTTTCTCATGCACTCAGAACTGTGTTTGTGTTAAACATGGTGTTCTCTAAATCTCTTCAACCCATTGTCCAAATCACTAATGACGTAAAAATATATATGTCTTGGATTGAAAGTTCTCGATGGCTAAACATTGTTTTTATTCTTCCGTTTGCCCCCCTTCCTCTCCTCTTCCCCCCCATCTTCTTTTGTGTTAAATTATAAATAATTACTGAAATCATTATGTTAATATTGATCTGCTCTGTGTGTAGTTATTTTCACTCCGCCTGCTTGACTGTTGAGCACATCATTGTGGTTTTACTGTGTTCTCCTGCTAACCAATTGATGAACATTTTCAGCAGATTTTTGAGTGGATCACAAATCTGTGTGGGTATTTATTCAAAGTTTAGAGAAAAGGATTCCTCTGACATAACTCAGTAATGTCATAGTTTTACTGAGCTTCAAGTGTCATGGTTTTTATATTTATTCAAAGGCTAGGCAGTTTAGAACATAATAACCAAGAATTAAAGTTCAGTAGTATTATTGTTCATATGGTCTTTGACATAGAATGATACTCCTCTGATCATGGATGGTCAGTTGACATACTTGAACCTTTTATTCCTCTGTATCTCAAATCAACTCTTGTGACTCTCAGATCTTTGTCATGATTGGATCCTGGGAATTATTTCAGCTCTAGTGACAGCCAGTCAAGCTCTAGTCTTGACCGGCGTCAACAGCAAGGCGAGAAGAATAAGCTTTTAATGAAAGCTCGGAGAAGGGAGCGAGAAACCGTCATCATGCTGGATGTGCCTCTGAAGTCACGACTTTCCATGTAAACAGGATGTTCTGCCGTGGCATTTTCATTTGCCTGCTTTTCCCTGTTTTTGTCACCTGATTTCTGTAAAAATACTTTTTTTTTTTTTTACTTGGCCCCACTCCTGTGCCTTTCTTTCTGTCTCATTTAGTGTTATTATTTATTTATTTATTTTTAAAAATATCTGAATACTCCCCCTTCTCGCCCAGAACCCAGCTCTTGTATTTCAGCATGTCAGCGTGTGACCACCTTTCCCACACAAAATGTCAATTAATGTTAACTGAATAGGTCAGCAGTTGGTCTTTCTTCTTTTTTTTTTTTTTTTGTTTGTTTTTTAGTTCCTTTAGTCCTTTTTATTATGCCCAGTACAGCTTGTGTAGAAATTGTGTTTTTGTTTTGATAATTTTTTTTTTTTTTATTTGACCCTAGTTATCATTGAAGATTTGCAGTGCTGTATGACCTAATAGGCTATATACTTAAGACAGCAGTGTGCATTTAGGATATTGGAAGCATCTGCTACAATAATACTCACATTTTGTGTTTGTATAGGCAGACACTCAAACTAAATTGGTACCCAGGCTCGTGAGTCATTCTCCAATGAGTTTTTGTTTTGTTTTCAATGGGTTTCATTTTCATTTGCAGTCGTCAGGATGTTCACTTTTAGTTTTGTTTATTGCAGTTCATGCTTTTGCAAAAGAAATTGATATCAAAACTACTCTTGCTGTTTTTTAGTAAACTAAAGATTTTGAGAATAAAAGAGCACATATGAGCTGATGTTTTTTTGAATGTTGGTTTATGTAATTTGCTTTGAAAATTGAGTTTTTGATAAAGCTTACCTTTGAAGGAATTAAAAGGTAGAATTGAATTTGCATTTCTTCCAGACGAAGGAAGAAGAGAAAGAGTTTGGTTTGGAAGTAAGCTAGCATGTGAAAGAAAGTCACACACCTGAACCACAGATCTAGAGTTGTGCAAATGGAATGAAAGACTAGGTCATGGGATGAATTATGTTACAGTTCTGACTTATTTGTCACATTAGCATTACCAGTGAGTTAAAAATCATCATGGATGCAGTTGATACATCAGTATATGGTACTTGTGTCTACTAAACGGTACTTCAGATGTTTGCAATGGTGGTGAATTAATTGTTTTGGAGTTTAGGATCAGCAGTTGTATTTTGGGTGGGATCACATGCCCACCAAGACAAGATGTACTCAGATATCTCCTTTGAATCTGTAGCTGTAGAAAAGGTGAAACAAAAAGAGGTCTTTCTTCCCCACAGTCTGTTTGCCATAATGATGTCTGCATTTCATTATAGTAAAAGTGACTTGGTATTGAGCTAGATCTAGTTTTTAACCTATCATACCTTATTGCACATGAATATGCCAGATCCTTGTTAAACATGGGAATATGGTTCTCTGATGGTCAAGACCAACATTACCTGAAATGAAAATGCTGTGCCCAGCTTAAACATTGATATGTATCCATATAAGTGAAAAGACCTTTGTCCTAGCAGTGATTAAATTGGTTAGGACAGCAGAAAGAAAAGCAGTTGGTTAAAGTCACTTCGAAGTTTTTATTTTTCACATTGAAGATTATGAACGGCCATGTGCATCACCTGTTATTGCTAATAAAAGCACAAGCTGAAAACTTTGGTAGATATCAGGCCTGGGTATTTTCTTGTAATAGATTTGTATGTACTGCAGCTCTGAATATTTCCTTTTCATGTATTTTAAATTTTATCTTTGAGACTTTAATTTGAAAAAGTACAAGCTGAATATTATATTGGATATATTTTGTACAAATCCTCTCAGAATATTTTTTAAATGGCAGTCAAGTAATAGTAGTTGGAAACATAACTAGTGAAATAGAAAGTTGTTGTAGAGGATTTTACTGCTCCAGCACTACAACTGATACAAATTACATCCCATGGCCTATATCTAAACTTACTAAAGTTAATCTCTGTTGTCTGTGGAGAAAAGTGCAAATGAACAAATCCTAACCTAACAAACTTGCATATACAAGGTAGTGAAAAATGAGGAATCATGCAATCATTCCTATAATATCATGCACCACAAGTGACTCACTGCAAATATTTTGTCCTCTTCATTTTAATGCTTGGATGTATGCAAGTGGAAAATTTAGAAGTTGACACACCACCCCCTATTGTTACCCAAAGTCTGTGCCACTCTTCAAATGATGTTGTCATGAAAATGTGTTTTTTAAAAAAAAAGCTGTAGAAAAGTTTTGTGCTGTGTGTAAATGTAGAATGTTGTCACCCTTCTAGTCTAGTCAGGATTGAAACCATTAAGATTGCCAAGTCGGTGCAATACTTTGTGAAGCACTTTTGATTGTATGTAGAAAAGACTTGCAGCAGGTCAGGTTAGATGCTGTCACTGGCTCAAATCACACAGTAATGCAGGAATTCAAATTTAGTCCTGTGACATGTTTGTTAGTGTTCAAAGTCACATCTGGCTTTCTAGTACTTTCCAGTGCCTCTTTTATGTTCTTGTTGAATGTCCTGTGCTATGTATATTGATACTCCCATTTTCTCTCATAGGCCAATATGTTATGGAAGAATGAGAGCATTTAAAACAGTCAGGTATCTTTATCCCAGTGGTTTTTTGAAGGATATTAGCACTTTGCCATGCAAGATGTTTCAAGAGCAATTCAGCAACAATTTTTATTTCTTTTTCAAGCTCACTGTGCACTGCTGATTTAAATGTGTTTTCATCTGATTTCGTAGAAAAGAGTAAGTGGCTCCTGCTAAACAAAAACTGCATGTGAAACAAGACAGTGGGAAGTAATTGTAAATTTTCACAGGATCTTTTACATGGTGAAAACCCATCTGTCGCTATAATCCTTAATATTAGGCCCTTCAGCTACCCATTGGAGACTATCTTGGCCATACCTAGATAGTATGTGTGTGTTTAGCATTTAAGTAAATAGAAGGGAGGATATTATTTTCAGGAAAGGTGGTCTAAGTTGTTGGGATTTTGTTGTGAAGGAGACTCCACATGGATAGTTCTAGATTTCTTTTGTATTTCAAGTGAGAACAACAGCAAAAATAAGTTGAAAAAAAAAAGCAAGAAACAAAGGAAGAAAGTTAGAAAAGTAGTAGGGATAACAAATGCCAATGAATCATTAATTGCTGGGCTTGAGGAATCAGACATATCCAGATCAGATTACATTGTAATAACTATTACTAAAACCTTCTTGATTATCTAAGAAAGTATTTATTGATCCTTTCATGACAATCCTTTGCTCTTAAGCATGTTAGAATATGTTGCTTTTGAAATAGTAGTTTTTAGAAAGAGACACATTTTTGAGAAACATCTTACAACGTTTTTCAGCCAATGTTCAATTTTCAGTGTGAAGCATCAGCACACTCTGCTTCATTGGTACCAAGGCCCAGAATGAGAATCTGTTGACTAATTTGTTTGTTTGATATTTATTTATTTGTTTGTTCTGGTTTTATCTGTTTATTTTATCTATTTATTTATTAGCAGAATTTCATGTTGATCACAATTTTCCAGTTGACAATTTTCTTTTTAAGGAAATTGCTTGTCTTTCTCATTTTTGGATATTATATTTGAGGGAGTTTCATTGTAGATGGTATAAGAAGAAAGTGCCTCTTCTGGCACATAATCTGTTTACCAGTAAATGTTCTCCCAGTAATCTGAATCATCACTACATATTTTTTATAGCAAGACTGGTCTTATCTCGCATTTGTGTTTGAAATTTCATAGCCAATCTTCAAAACCAGGAAGAAAAAATATTTGAAGATTTCATAGAGGAAACCAATCATAGTTTTGTAGATTTTGTGTCCAGGTAAGAAAAAGTAACTTCAAAGATAATGTTTTCTGAGACTGGTTTGTTTAACAGTATTTTCTCATGAGAAGCAGACAGTTTATGTTTGTCCAGAGAGAAAAGCCCTGAACGACAATGTGTGGAAAGCAGTATGAGCGGCCGGATATTAAGACAAAAGATATATTCTTGTGTTTTGTTTAGATTTTTCATTTTTTTTTTTTTCCCGTTAAATTCATAAACATGTGCTTGCAACTTGAATGTTTTCCTGTGAATGTTTTCTTTGTGGTCAGATTAATGAGGATACTTAAATTATCATTGAGTCTGCACATTTTTCAACTGATATTCCAGTGTTTGCATTTTTTCTTCTGATCATTGGAATCTATGATATGTTGCAATCAGAATGCACCTGTAACAACAACATACAACTACATATCACAACAAAATTCCTTTCTTTTCTGGCACATGTGTCTTGAAATACGGATGTGTATCACTTTTTTTTTGTGCGTCAGTTTTGTCAAGTCATGTCCTTGTTTTAGACTGAAAATGCTTTGCACTGACTGCATAGACGGAATGCACACAGTGACTGCTCTAACTCAGGATCATGAGATGGCTGAAGTAGCTTAGTTATCTTGTCTTCCACCTTAGTCAATTGAGTGCGACATGAGTGATGACAGAGGCAAAGTAATTCAGAAATCACTAGTACATGTGTAGTTTCTATTAGCTATCATTGGAACAAAACACTGGGAAATAATTCAAAACGTTTTTTGGTTTTGTTATTATTCTTCCTTGAAGTAGTTGAGTTACTGATCCCAGTTTCAGACAATCCTATATAATCAGGCCTGGTCTATATACAAGTCACTTAATCATGTTTGATAGGGTGTCATGGAGGAAACCACACCCAAAAAAGATATTCTGTCCAGCCTTACTTTGCCTCAGTAAGCAATAGCCAGATCTGTCCCTCCTTCTCTGATGTAGTCATCTCTCAGGTAGGATATCTGACATGGTTTGGTTTTCTTCAAGGTTAGTGGACTTGAATTAGCTTTGTTTACCTAATCTGTTATTGCATCCTTGTGACCTTGCAGTTCAGGGCCTCTTATTTGGCAGATTGCTCAGAAGGCCAAGGAGTAAGTCTTTGATGCATCATTCTTGGTATTGGCCTCCCACAGGGCGATAACTGCACCTTGTATTCTGATAAAGAAGATGAGCACAGTTGTTTCAGTCACCTGTGTACAAATTTTCCATCTGGCTTTGAGAAAAGGGTGAAGTGCCTTGTCACATGTTTATGTAGAGAGAGAGAGAAAGAAAGGAAAGAGGAAGACCTTAGTTTTAGCAGTTTATCTGAGACAAAAACGATTCCAACACAATCCAGCTCTGAGTAGAAGACCTCAACTGGAACTGTTGATATGTATATGTAATGACCTCAAATGGTACTTTCATCCTTTTTTTTTGTGATCCAGCAGTTTTGGTAGATTGGTAGAGTATATTTAAAGCAAATAAAAAAAAGAATGTTAAACTCCGCCAGCAGTTTACCTTGCCCACTATTTAACATATAAGACATTGAAGAAAAAAGAGATAACATCTAATCATGAGTTAATTTCTTTGAGGCAAGTTGTGACTGAAACAACGTTCTCACTCTTCGTCATATTCTTGCACCTTTAAGTACGACTAACACTGTTTTAACTATTTATTTGTTGTAGTTTGAGATGGAGAAAATACTTTGGAAGGTCTTTTTTTTTTGTTTTCAGCATGAATTTTTTAAATGTATTTTTTAAACCCTTATACAATTTCATTTTTTTTTTTTACTTAAGTCTCATAAAAGAAATTATCCCTTTCTAAAATAAAAGTATCCTGGTCTGATTTCCCTTCGAAAACTAGCTTCTGAATTTTGTGCTCAACTTTGGTCTGCAGGATAGAGATAACAAAAAAAAGCAAAGGCAGATTTCTTGCCAAATTAGTGTTTTTAATAATATTAAAAAGCAAAATTATAACTTCTGTCCAGAAAATGTGTGGTTGGTGGCCAATTTATAGTTTTGAAAAATCTATTTTTTATTCAGTCATGCAGGAGAACATTTGTAACTCTTAACGAAAATGACTGGAATTGTCAGTCAGTTTGTATAGAAAATGGTTGTTAAAAAAGCACTTTAAAAAAAAAAAAAAAAATATTGATATATTGTGGATATAAAACACATGCATCTGTACGTTTTGTCATTGTATCATTAAGAAATTTTTCTTAACCAACTCTTTTTCTCTTGTCCTCTCTTTTTTTTTGGTGTTTTGCCCCTTTCCAGAGTCTTCAAGGTCTATTTAGGGCAATTGTATTTAACTGAGATGTGCATTGATGTAACACTTGGAATAGGACTTTTGTATTTAACATGAACACCATCTTTTCTCCCAGATACAAACCTCCCATGCACTTTTGCATATTTAGCCATATAACTACAAATTCCTGCATATTTACACTAACTCTCACTCCCTTCCCACTTCCCCCTCACTCCTCTCCCCCTTTCATTTTTTTTATGGCACAAAATATAGTTGTCTCCCATATATGATCATGCTGAAATTTTGATATTTTGCAATGAATCCCACTAAATTAAGCAGAAGTTGAAGTTCAAAATCAATGTTACATAAGATGATATTCTGGTCCAAGTTGACAAACAGTCATCATGTGGGGACGATTATATTTAGAAGACATGAAATTTGGGATATTGGTTTGGCAATGCCATGCCTTCACATGTGCACTTGAGCACATTTTTTCATCATCTTACTATTGTCTCAGATCTAATCTGACTGATGCAACACTTATACTGGTTGGGTGTGTTGACTACACATTAATTTTTATTGTCAAGATTTCACAGCTTCAGGATTGTGATAACATGCAATGTGATAACATTTATACACCGGTGCCATGTATATCCCCAGTTTACTTTGGCACCTGGCATAATTTTCATCTTTGCAAATTGTGTACTTGGCTCCAGAATTGTTAAGTCATCAGTACCAGTTTGGGAAAATGGTTCTTGAAAAGTCAGTTGATGTTTAGTCAGTGATTTAGCAAGTGACATGGATAGTTGATAGATAGTGTCATTTCTAATCAAATATTTCCCCTTTGGTCAGCACAACTGTGGCAATGGATGAAATTATATATTGCAACACTCTAAACTCTGGCAAAGACCTGTGGCATGAATATGTACTTTGTATTATGTATTGATCTCACCTGTTTTTTTTTTTTATTGCATGCTTTGTCTTACATCTAGACAAGGACATATTTCATGCATCTGCGTAATGTGGCTTATTCTTCTGCTGTATGAAACAGTGGAGCTTGTAGGCCTGTCATTTGCCATAAAAAGTTCTTTCTCTCAAAGCAGCCATCTTGGCTGTTCTTATACATGTAAGTGTTTGTCAGATCCATGTATAGCTAGGGAAGCAAACAGCAACAGCTTTTTTTTTTTTTTGGTGAGTTGAAAAAAAAAATCTTTTTGAACATTTGAGAAAATATAATTATGCTCACCTTGCTTTATATTGCTTTAAAGAGAACTGTGAACCCCATATCAGTTTGGCCAGAGCATTGGATCTTGATATGAGAAAGTCACTTGTCTTAGAACCTACCAGATAAGGCACACACAGTATACTGAATTTTTGCAGTTGGTTCCAGCAACACTCTGCTTATAGAACAGAGAAAATACAAGAAGGAAACTAAGTCAGTCTTGGTCTGATTAAATTTGGGTATGAAACTTATAATATATCAAGCCCTGTTTTGTTTTGTTTGGATTTTTTTTTTGAAACCCATTAGAAAGTCCCATTCTATTGCATTGTTTACATCCATTACAAGATTTTCCTTTAGGATTCTATAACAATATTTCATGTAACACTCATTCTTTCAGTACTCTGTATGTAGGAGAAATATGTGGGCTAGCTATAATATTCATAGTTGAAATTCCAAATTTCTTTTTTTAGTTAGAAACAATTCCTTCCCATTCTTATTTTCTTTCTTCTTTTTCTCCTGGGCCATTTACACTCTGTCATATTTCCACTTGCCACATTCTGATGTTTTATTACAACTTCTTCTCTTATTGGACTGTATGAAATTCAAATCACCTGCCCAGTGTTTCAAAAGTTTCGGTTTTTTATTTTTTAAAAATCAGGTATGATGTATATAATTCTGTTGCTGCTTAAGTGTATCAGCATGTTTGCATGCCTCAGATAAATATTATATTCCAAGAGCCAGCAATTTTTGTTTTATGTGAATGATAATAATATTGTAAGTACATTAACTGGGCTTTTTCATATTTGCTTTTGTAGATTGTGTTACATGAACCATTGGCTTGAAAATCTTGAATACAATTTAATTGTTGTCTTTGATTTCTTGTAGGCCAGTTTTATGTTGCTATTATATCAAAATTCAGAAATTAATTAACATGCATTGATATTCATAAAAAATTACTTTCATTCTCAGTACCCAGCAAAAATGTTTGATTTCATTGAAATTCCCTGAGTGACTGAAATCCCCATTGCACACTAGATCTACATTTATTTTTTTATTCTTCTTCTTAGAAGTTAATTATCTTTAAAGAAAAATATTCTTTTTCATTTTTCTTTTGGTTGATGCGTCTCATTCTAATCCATTGCTGAAAAGTTATCTTGAAATTGTATTTTTCTCTATATAACTTAAATCATGCAAACAAGATGTAAAGCAACATAATTTTATCTATGCAGATCATTTTTTATCAAAAATAGCAATAGAAAAATTAGAAGAAACCAATTCTCAAATCTCACTATATTCACATAAGATTTGCACTGCAAAAGACCAATTAGTATTATCATTACAGAATAACTGGAGCAGTTTTGAGTAGATTGATAGATGGATGCCAGAGGTGACATAAATGAATAGTGATGTAGTGACATAGATGGACAATGATTGATAATTTACCTCCCTCTGTTATCAGCTTTATATATAGTCACAAATACATTGAGAAAACTGTTTGAAGATGTTGATGCAGAAAACTAATTAGGTCTTCCCATACAGTTCAAATGTGCAAGAGTAGAGAGTTGGGGTAGTGAAATTGAAGCATAAAATACTTTGTTGGTAAGACCCAACATAAGATTTAATAAAAACAAACAAACATATATGCTAGACATTTTATCCTTTCCATCCATCCTATGCCAGTGACTTCTCATTCTTGAAGTTTATTACAGTTGTCTCAGATTTTTAATTTATTTGTTATTGCTGTTTCAGCATGCTTCTATGTAGCAGCATGACAGTGTATTTCATTAGGATAGTAATACTTACCCAGCGAGGTCTTATTGGTGAAATTTTCCTAAACTCTTGCTTGTATTATATATATATTAATTGGACAGAACAACTAAATATGTTTGTGCTCCCTGTATGAATCTTCAGGGGGAAATGAATAATTGAAGTGATTAGAAGGATCAAGCAGTTTTAGAGCCTTATTAATAAATGGTCTCTATATATAGCCATTGAAATTTATTCTTAACACTCATTATGCTAGTACAGCGATTGCTGTTATAGAGTTCTACAAGCACTTTAAAATCAGAATGTCAGGCTTACATGGGGAACTTCATGAAAAAACATTTGAAATAAGAAAACAGTGTACCATTAATTAAAATTGATGACGGTTTTGATCTTTTTTTGTATGTAACTCATCAGTTTTGAGTCTAACGTATCTGGTGACCCAACCCAGTCAATGTATCCATGGCAACAACACCCTTTACTCATGTACTATTGCTCTCTATAGGCCTTCAACAAATGCTGCACCAAAATCGCCCACTGAAGACCCAACTCTGTCAACAATGGATGAGCCTCGGAAGTTTGATTCTACGGGCATGTTTCACTGGTGCCCAGACAGACCTCTCAATGACACTCTTTTGGTAAGTTAGCTGTGCTTTTGTGGCAAACCTATGGGGAATGTGTGATGTTCTATCCTAAGAGTGTAACAAACTTTAAAGGAAAGGTGAATGACATAAGTCAACATTAATAAGAGTGCTCTAGGCACATGGTGACATGACAAAAACGAAATGATAGAATAATGTATGTGACAAAAGAAATTACTGTATAATAGAAAGAAACCACCAGATGTGTGAAAATAGTATTGCATTCATTAGTGCAAGATGATGCTACAGATTGCTTTGTCTCTCCATTGAAAGTTTGAATCTTGGATGTATTGTAGGAACCATTTTAGATGGCGGATAAAGAAAAAACGTTAGTCTACCATATATTTTTTGTCAGAATACACAAGCTGAAATTGAAATTAAGGAAGTCAGAGAATCGTGGTGGGTACTACTGGGATCTTACTTTTTTCAGTTCATACCTCCATCGTTTGTGCTATTTCTGTTTGCAGCGTAATGAATTTTTTGTTTTGCAGGACCGGAGTCAGGCCTCAGCCAGTGGCTTGCGTAATCATGTTGTCGTGTGCCTGTTCGCTGATGCCACATCGCCGTTAATTGGATTACGAAATCTGGTGATGCCATTACGAGCTAGTAACTTCCACTACCATGAGCTGAAGCATACAATTATAGTGGGCAATTTAGAATATCTGCACAGGGAATGGAAGACCTTGCAAAATTTTCCCAAGTTATCAATTTTACCAGTAAGTGTGAACATTTGATGTTCATGAAATCAAGATAGTAGACAGCTTGAGCCAAGTAAATTTTTTGTACTACATGTAGAACTAACCACTCTGTCATTAGTATGCAAAAAAAAATAGCTTTGCTCTTTATGCATAACTGCTTATTTCATTCAAATTGATATCATATGTAAGTCTCAAGTTGACGAAAATAGCAAATTATTTAAGGCTGCAAATCATCTCCTTTCAGCACTGATGAAAAGTAAATACATCATCCTTCACTGTTTTGTTTGTTGTTGCTGTCAGAATTATTCTGGATCAAGCTTAATAAATTCAAAACAAAAGGTCAACACCTTGAATATAGAATATGCATTCTGGAACTGTGAAATTGTTGATTGTTTCAGGGGTCCCCCTTGAATCGTGCCAACCTAAGAGCGGTGAATATCAACTTGTGTGACATGTGTGTCATCGTGTCAGCCAAGGACCGCAACATGGAAGATCCCAACTTAGTGGACAAGGAAGCAATTCTTTGTTCATTGAATATCAAAGCTATGACGTTTGATGACACCATGGGACTTATACAGTCATCAGCAACAGGCTCAAAATGTATAATGAAGTTCCTTCACACTTTAATACCATAAACCTTTATGTTAGGGCTCCAAGCATATTCATTAGGGCCATTGCCAGGCTAAGCCACTAATTGTTTAACATCAGCATTCATAGGTCTGGCATACTTTAGAATGAAAGTATATTTCAGAGGATAGCATTACATCAAATGCAACCATTTCTGATCCTATGTATTGTTATTTCTGTCAGAGAAGGGAAAAACTGTTGATAAAATTTTTCTTTATATGCAGGAAATATAACAAAGGGATAACCTGGGTTGATAGTAATGTCAGCTCAAAACAGTCATTGAAAATATGGTACAAAGGTATGGAAGATATAGTTTTGTTTTAAGGTCATCAGCAACTTGTTTTTAACATTTTCAGAGATTTGAGACACTTTTTAATCAAGGATTGGAGGATTTAAACAGGAGACTGACATGTTTATGCATTATGGGAAGATTGGGTGGTGGGAGGGGGAAGTGTGTCCTGGAGGTGATTTTTTTTTTTCTTTAATAATTAAAGATAGACTATTTTAACCTTTTCCATCAAATTCAGCATGTCTAAATTAAAGAGAACAGTAAAAAAAAAAATTGCTTTCTCACACAGTTGCTATGGTAACACTGTGATCTAGGATTTTGGCTTCTTTAAAATGGCTGTCTGTGAAATCCACCACCTCTGTCAAATATCAGGGGAACTTCAATGAAACTTGTTCTAAATATTGTTTGACATATTACCTAAAACTTTACATATTTTAAACTCTTCATGTGCAAAAGAAAATTTTCTAGAAGTTTGTGAAAATGCCATGCAGTGAGAATCAAATTTCACTTTTTTTTTTTCTTTACCCACAACAAAGCCTATTTTTCTTTAGAACTTACAAACAGAATTGGCTGCAAATACACGTCTTTTGGTCTTGTTAAAATGATGTATGCCAAGTTTAGTCAGAATCAGTCCAGAAATTTAACTTAGATATTGAAATAGTGACCAAAAAAATCATGCTTTGAGCAAAATTTAAAAAGAAATATTTTTAAGGAAAAAATTGACATGGAGTCTTTTGTATATTTGGCTTTTAGCCTCAAAACAGTGCTCTTTCATGTACATAGCCCTCTCTCCAGTTCGTGTCTTTTATTGCCTTTTTCTGCCTTTCTATTCATATCTTTTCTCTAATTTTGCTCCCTACGCCCTATCATTACAAGGCTCCCATAGACTCACTTTCAAGTTCTAGAGGGCCTATATGTGGCCTTCATATTTTTCTCTGTCACAACCAAGAGTGTCTTGACCTTTACAATGGCAGATAGTCCACAGCTGCGCTCTGAATCAGCAGAAATAAAAGAGAATTCTATGTGATCCTTAAGATTATATCATCTCAGAATGGTCACCCAGTGTCCATCCCTGGCATTGGGCAATCATGATATTGCTAGAAGAGGTCATAATCAAGTGTATTGTGCATCCTTTGCTTGTGTCCAGTCAAATAGGATGATGTGCCACTGCATATAAAGGTTGCTCACCCTCCCCAAAAAACGGGATCCTCCTGGACTTCATGCAAAATCCTAGACCCCCAGAAATGTGCTTGAAATCCTGGATTTCTTATAAGATTAGTATCAGCAGTAATAATAGCAACGAAAAAAACCCCACTAAATTAGCAAAAAGTACGAGAACTTTTGTCCAGCCATGAGTGTGAAATCCAGGAAGGTAGCCTAGATCTATGCTTTTGATCAAGCATAAATGTTTTGGATTTTCTCCTTCCAAATGCACCATACATTGCCTGCAGTTACAGTCAACAGAGTTTTGCTATACTTTTGCACGAGACATGAGTCCCATGTTATTACAACGTCCGTTTGTGTAATGTTAGGGTCAATGGCTCCACTTTGAATGGTCAGCAATGGTCAGTTGTCATTTCGTCTCACTGTCTTATGGTGTTAAGTAAGGGGACATGGCTTTATGCAGTCCTATATGACTGGCCCAGACCTGAAATGAATCGGATTGCAAAACCGACTAGCGTATTTTGTCCACTTATGTCAGGTTACGATCACATCCACTGGTGACAACAACAAAGGCAGATTTTTTTTATTCTCTTGATAACAGTAAACTTGTCATGAATTGCCAGTATCTGTATTGTGGATTTCAGAATCCTAGGACATGTAATACCATTGGGTATAGTGGAATAAGTTAGATCTAGATTTCTAGAAATTATCAAAATGGAAATCAAGCATTTTGCTGTTCTATCCTAGACACTGTTGTTGTTATGATCAAGTATAGTTATAAAGACAGTCCAGAAATGCATCCCACTACATGTTACTAAATTCAGATTTAGATCTTGGCTAAGGTGCAAACTCAGACTCAGATCAGATATATTTTGTAGGTTTCCATAAGTTTTTTCATTCTTTCGTGAGGAGAAAGTTTTAACAGCATTATATTTTAATCCACATTACTATACTTTTCTCATTGACTAAAAGAGTTTCTTTAATCACATGTTCCTCTAGCATAGTCTCTGGAGAAAGGAAAAAACTTATTTAGAACATTTAGATCTATGTGTAGTATCAAATCACAGAGTTTTATCCAGTGATCATGTTGAAGCAAGGGCTGTTTATGGCTCTGCCTTTCGAAAATGCCAATATTTCACATGATAACACATTTTGTCAAAGAAATGGCCTGTAAATTTATAAATTCTAAAAGTTATCCCTGATTGTAATGGAAAATCCCTAATTATTTTCCTTAAAATCTCTATCAGGCCCTGTTAGGGGTGGCAACTCTGCACACAGCAGCCAGAGGGAGCCAAATTCTGGTTGACAGTAGACCGGTTCATGTGTTGACTGACCACGGCTGAAACATGTTAGAATGGGCATACCCACTTTTTAATACTTTTTATGTATTCACAACAAGCAGAACTGTTAAGAGAAAGCAAAATCCAAAAATCAAACCATTTTGGAGGACACCCCCACCCTCCTAACAAAAGGATAGAGTCTGACAGATTTTCTCAGACTTTGAAAGTCATTGACTTGAAAAGGAAAATTATTTGCCTAAACTTTGTAAGATACAAACTTTAGGAAATTTGTAAACATTTAAAAATGGGTATTATTTTGTGTCTTTCATTTTATGTTTCAGCATTTTTGCCAAGTGGGTTTTCGCCGCTTCATGAGAGTACAAGAGCTCAAGCTGGTTCTAATGTTCCGCTCATAACGGAATTGGGTGGGTTGTTAGGATTTGCCTGTTGATTTCTTATGTGTGTTGTAGCTTCATATTGTCAAAATCTTTATACTTGTTTTTAAACAATTAGAGGGATTCTTTTTAGGTTTGTGGCCTGATATTACATTACTCTTTTTTTTTTATGTCTACTTACAACTCATAGTTCTGGTTGAGTTTTGCAGATTTCTATATCACCAGCATTTCTTGAGTTATGTTATTCTTGTTTGAAACACATTGCCTTTACTTCCTCTTGTCAAGTTCCACTAAATTTTTGTCACAATTATTAAATTGTCATCATATATCAGTTATCTTCACTGGGATATATATGTCGGGGGGGAAAAAAAAAAAAATGTGTGTTTTCCTAAGAAATATGTAAATTAGCCTTTGAATCATCCAGTGAACCGTAGCTGATTGGCTGTGAAACTGATTTTATTGCAGCTAATGATTCAAATGTGCAGTTCCTTGATCAAGACGACGATGATGATCCTGATACTGAGCTGTATATGACTCAGCCTTTTGCTTGTGGCACAGCATTTGCTGTCAGTGTACTGGACTCCCTGATGAGCACAGTGAGTATCTGACCACTGAGCTGCTGGCCATGTATCCATGCAGGACAGGAACACCTGCAACAGACAATTATTGAAATAATGCCTTTCATGAAGTTGACTGAAAGACTGTGGTGCAACATCTTATGTTGCAAAGCTCACACCAGATGTCTTTCTAAAAATTGTGAAAGACAGACCATTTTTACATAAAAGTACATCTTAGCTGTTTTTTTTTTTTTTTTAATAAAATTTGTGAAATTGAAATATTGTGGTTTGTTCACCATTGAAATGACCCACAGGACATCCTACATATCTTCCAGGCTTGATATCACTGTGGTACTAGGAAGTCATTCTAGAGAAATATTTCTTTCTCTTCCATTTATTTCACCTACTCTTGTCTTCCCTCGTTCTTTCTGTTCTGTCTGAGCCATTCTACCTTGCAAGCCAGAGTCATAACAGTATTACTATCCAGTAAGCATGTAGTAGTGTGATCATCTATGTGATAAGTCAGTGGAGTTATGTGAGGAATGATATCTTATTACACAGCATTCTCATAGCCATTCTACTTTGTAAACAAATATTATTGTTGTATTAGTTTTAGTTTCTATTAAGCATGTAAAAGTGTAGTCACCTTGGTATGAAGACAGCGGTCAGTGGGATTTGTGCAGAATTTTGTCCTCTTACACAGCATTCTTTTGTTTTTTTATAGTCTGCTCAATATTAACATGAAGTTGATGACTGGATTTAGATGCATATGTTGATATTTTTCTTGTTTTGTTTTTTTTTCTTCATGCCAAGTTTACAAAGCTAAGCTTGTGTTTTTTTCCTTCATTGTCCCAGAAAAAGAGCTTTAATACAAACAGAATACCTCCAAAATCTAGTTTTCATCAATACGGGGTCTATAAGTAGGTTCTCTGCTTCCACCTGCAGGCAGTGAAAGCCCACAATCAGTGTGATAGCTCCCATGGAATGCCATTCTCAACGTTCCAGGGGTGACATCTCTCCTCTCTCCTTGCTCCTCTTCTGTCCCGCTCTCACTCCTCTCTTCATCTATATATGTGATCAGCCTCTTTGATTTGTAGGCATATTTTACTGTGTTTGGCACAATATAACCATGATTGTGCTGACATGCCATTAAACTCCAACACAAAAAAAAAAAACAACAGATATCAGTATGAAAATACAGAGGATGTGATAAAAATGTCCACTTTTGTCAAAACATGAATTTAATCACTATGTGCCCTTTTGCCGTTCCACTTCTCCTTTGTGTTTCACCCCTGCAGAGTTACTTCAATGACAATGCCCTAACCCTGATCAGGACATTGATCACAGGAGGAGCAACCCCTGAGCTAGAGCAGATTCTGGCTGAAGGTGCTGGTATGAGGGGAGGCTACTGTTCCCCTGCTGTTTTAGCCAACAGGGACAGATGCAGGGTAGCTCAGATATCTTTATTTGAAGGTCCTTTGTCTCAGTTTGGGGTAAGCATAGAGAACAGATTGCTTATCAGTTTTAAGGACATTTGACCAAAAAAAAGAAAGTTTTTAGGAGATTACAATGATCCTTAATGAAAATGAGTACCAGATTTCACACAATAAAATTGTATTATATCTGAAAAATATTCTTGTCAGAGGGGAATTCTTGAATGCATTACACACATCAAACATATCCAAATAGCTTTTTGTATGGTGAGATTCATACTATTAATAGCAAATCCACTTATTCTGGAGTCTTCATGATAAGTTTGATCTGTGAGACAAAGTCAAGTAATACTTGTGAGTGTTGTTTTTGCATCATTTGAAAAATGTGAGGAATGCGTGAAATAGGATTTATGAAAAATAATTTATTTTCTAACAAAGTTTGGTGATATTTACAATGTTACCTGTTTATATATTGTTTTAGCAATTTCAGTCTTGATCAATTTTCAAAATAGATGTAATTAAAATGTCTTTCCTGATCTGCTTTACAGCAAGGTGGCCATTATGGTGAATTATTTGTCTACGCTTTGCGCAATTTTGGAATTCTATGCATCGGCTTGTATCGATTCAGAGACACAAATGAATCTGTGCGCAGTCCATCTTCCAAACGCTATGTCATCACAAATCCACCTGAAGATTTCCCATTGTTGCCTACAGATCAGGTAAATAAGCATAATTAGTGTATCTCCATACTTATTATATAACAAATAAAAACATTGAAAGCTCAGCTTTGAACTTCAAGGTATTGAATAGAGTTTGAAGACTTATTTATATAGCAGTGACTGATCATAAATTCCCCATCAAATAACAGTGAGAATGAAGCAAAGGCTTATGTTTCTTATACCACAGTTAAAGAGCTAGTGAATGTTGATATAAACGAATACTGCCCTATAAATCATATTTATGTTGTAGTATCTACTAATATTTTGATTCATATATATTTTGTTTTATTTTTAAAGTTTTGTATGAGTGCTGTTATTCCTTTCCCTGTCCCAGCCCATTATTTTGTTCACTTTAATTTTTATAATTATTATTTTTTTGGCTTTTGGATGTTTTCCTGTTATTGGTTCTTGTTTTCTGCGTATGAGTTTTCAAAGATAGTGGAAGGAAGTTTGTCTTCATACCCATCAGTCTTTATTTGTTTATAATGTGTTATCACAATTTACCACAACATTTTATTGATGCTTGCATTTTCTTGAGTACTGACATTTTTGCAGTATCTATTTGTTTCCTTCTTTTACGTTTATTTGTTTTTCTTTATTAAACATTCAATACCAACTGCTTTAAGATCTGTTCGAGACACCATTTTTTCATTTCTTCTTTTGTGTCATGGTGTCCAACCATTCACATATCAATTTTGGGAGAAAATCTTTTTTTTTGTTTTTTTTTTTTGATAAATTGAAGAAAATGTCTCTTGCAGAGTCACAGAAGTGTTCCATTTCAGAACACCCTCAGTCATAATTTTTATTAACTTTACAGGGTGTCCATAAAGTCAGGACACATGGGAAATATCACTGACCATCACCTTTTTTGTGGAGTTAATGCATCGTGTTCATGCAAATCTTGCAAAGGGCATAGTATTTTGCATCAGAAATGGTGGAAATAAATGCTTTTCATCTTTCAATGGTCGTAGAATTCTGTGGGATGTCTGTAAAGTCTTCACACAAAGGTGAAATGCATATTTTCAATAAAACAAGTACGAAACACATTTATTTAATTGGAATATTGCATGATATATGAACCTTTGCCATTAGGTGGACACCTAAAATGTTGCACTAGGGGTTTATTAGGAAGTTTTAAATATGTCTTTTTTACATGACTTTTTGTATTCATATAGATCTACTACAAAAAAATGTGTTTGCAGACCTAGAGGTCGCATGGTTAGCCATGTAGATGACATTATGTAACAACAAC